>VYZN01000019.1:1772924-2045733 GCA_009761285.1 Aphis glycines
GATCATTTCATAATATGGTGATTATATAAACATCTATTATAAGTACCATAAACTTTTGGTTCATTTAATAAATAAACACATTCTGAAAAACTACCAACAGATTGGAAACACGAAATTAAAAATACTTATTGCCGTTAAAAAAAAAAATAGTGTATCCAAAGAGTTAAAAATATTACTGAAATAAGAATGTTTTTTATTAGAACAAATTACCGCGAATAGTGTTAAAAAGAAATTTTAGTTTTAAAAAAATTATAATAATTATGGAAAGTTTTGAAAAAATATTACATTATACCAGAACTATAATTAATGATGTATTATTATATCTACTATTTTACTATTAGATACGAGAGTATGGAATGATTGTATTTTATTTTATAGCCGAGTGCCAGGAAAAGAGATTATCTGTTTTTAGACGACTATGCCTTCCAGGCGCTGTGTCGACGGTGGCACGGGTATTGGATAAAAAATAATAACAAAAAACAAAGGAAAAAGAAGAAAACATCTACAAAACTTCGGACCAACGCATTTAATGAAAATAATAATAAAATAAAAGTGCGTTTACGTTTCTTTGTAAGTATTATTATCATATTATTATTCATTTTAATATTTTGCCTATATAAAACGCGTGTGCAATACTGTGCATATTCATTGTTTATAATAATTCACGTACGGCAAAGGCAAACAACGAGGGAGACTTCGCTACAACCACCGCACACAGCCTTAGTCATCGTCGTCGTCACCACACACCGCACCGGAGTGGGTGGGTATATTTAATATAATATTAAATAATATTATTATTATAAACGTGCATACAACTTTTGCCCACGCAATGCATTAGAGAGTCGATGTGTATATTTATGTGTACTGAAACGGTATACCTATGTACAAAATATTTTAATAATATTATTACAATATAATAAATATTGTGCATGACTTCGAGTCGCATATTATTTATACATTTTATAATGCACATATATAAAATAACGCAGTGCTGTATGGTCCTAGGTACTGCGCACTGGCACCCGAAGTGTGATATTCGGGGATGAGGCAGCAATGCAAAATTAAATTCTGTATTTCATTTGTAGATAGGTTAAGTTGCATTGGGTTAGGTAAGAGTATACGGACATATACCTGTACAGAAAACTGTTAAGGTCTGAATGCTTAGCATACCGTACACTATTTATAATAACTATTACGAGTAAGTGCATTATATATATTTATATTGAAGTGGAGAATTAGCTAATTTAAATTTTTGGTATCATACTAAATAAACAATTAAAATACATGCGTTGGCCAGCAAACAATAATCAAGTCTTGAACACAACAATACATTTGCAGGGTGGCATGTTATTCTGGCATATATTCGTAAAAATGAGGGGTGTAATTAAACTGATGTTTCAAATATTACAGACCAATGAATCCTAGAGTTCGAACTCCCATTTTATTCATTAATTATTTAATCAACTAATAACGCTTTTATGATAGTTTCGCATTATGATGAAAACAATAAAAAACAGCACTATAAAAAAACTTTTCATAGCGTTTGGTAAATTATAAGTGCGTCAAAATATTAAATATATAATTGAAAAAATGTTGGTTACACTATTGAGGCTACCAAAAATAATCCTGCGGTGCATGTGTATATCTTTAAGGTATCTTAAACAATATTTAACGTTATGCATTTTGTTTAATATTGATTTATATAACTAAGTACCTAGCTAATAGGCATTATCGTGTTATCGTCTAAGTTGTTGCATCATCACAAAAAGTTTAAAATTGTAATCAATAAATGCAATTATATAATATACTATGTTGAAATTTAATAACATTCAATGAACAATTTACTTAGATGTAAATATTTAATTGAAAAAAATATAACTTCAATCAATTTTAAGCTTACCTATTTTATTTTTTGAATATGCATTTATTTTAAAATTATAAATATAATAATGCAAAGCCAATAAAGTTTAGACATTAATACATAGGTAAAATTTATATAGTATTTGATAATAATATAATTGGTTACATTTATAGACAATAACAACTAAAAACCACAGTAATAACTATTGTAGAATATAGATTATAAATTTCAAAAAATGGATTATATGTATATAAAGAAAAAATCGTGTTTTACTAACATTTTTATATATCTACAGTTAAAAATTCATACATTAAAAATCACGTTTACGCTTGATCAAATTATGAATTTTAATATTTTTTTTTATATATATATATTACATTAATTTAATAACACGGGTTGAATCCTGATTATGAAGTATGTAGAATGAAAAAAATACAATTTTTTCACAAGGGGATACATATTACGGAACTTTGAACAATTAAAAAAAAAAGAGAGAAAGAACTATTGGTTATTATCGAGACCCTCATCATGTACGGTTGGAGGATTTTTGTAAAAATTAACCAATAATAAATCTTAAAATTAATTTATATAAATAATATTAATATTAAAATAAAGACTTTTGTAATTTTAAAATGTGAATGTTTTTAAAACTTTTATATGTTCAGAATGAAAAAAATTGCATTGTTCTATGTTATTATTGCGTTATTATAATTTATAAAATTAATGATTTCAAAAACACAATAAGAACGGCGTCCTTACGCTTAACACAAAGTATTTATTTGAGTAAAATTATAAATCCTTGCATTGAATAAATACCTAATTTATTTATTGAATAGTTTAACTTATAGCCCTTAATTTATAATGTTTAAACAAAAATGTTATAGTTTTTTAAACAAAAATAATGTGAATGACTAGTAAAAATGTTTCTTTTACTATACTATATTTTGGATTTTATAACATAAATGCACTAAAGTGAATAGTTTTTATGTCCAGGTCAAGTTTGGACAATATTTATATTATAGAATTGTAACACTTTACAAATGTGTTAAAATGTTCATTTACTACTAGGTTTGTGTACTTATTTTACAGGTCACTTGACCTGAGTCATCAAAATAATGAACACCGAGCGTGTATATATTTTTCCCAATCAAATATTAAATTGACAAGTATAAATAAATTATATGTTCCCTCCTTTCAATGTATCCACACGCAACTATCTTAAATATTTATGATGAATTTCGATTAAGCTATTATTTGTTTAATATTTTTTGTACTTCTTATGGCCACAATATTCTTGACGGTGTTCAGTGGAATTGTATCGATTTTTTTTTCGCACAATTTCGACACTTAAACAATATATTTGAAAAGCAACCTTTAGATAATTTTTAAAAAAGATGTTGGTAATTTTTGTAATTTTGAACAAAAGTGATTAAAACTTGTAAATAATAAAAATATAGTTAAGTGGGTAACCGATATGTTCTACAGTAGGCATTAGTTATCAAAAAATTATACAACATTTTTATATGAATAACTGTAATGCATGTTTTAAATTTAATTTCAACGATAAATTATTGAATAAACGATTCTAAGCAAAAATGGTCTATCAACCTATAAGAAAATAATTTGATAATAATTTGTTATTTTATTAAATAAAAAAAAAAAATTTTATTTTACAAGTTTTGTAAATATCCAATTCTATCAAAATTTTAACTTCAGACGATCATAATCTTTAAGTTTTTTGACCGAGAAAAATATTTTTATTAATGTTTAAAGAAAACAAACTAAAATAAACCGAATACAGGTAATTGAGGTTACCAAACAATTATTATAATAATATAGTATAAAGTATTAATATATTCACTAGCTAATATGAGTTTCTGTATTTTTTACTTTTTTTTTAAATTTACTGAGAACTTTTTTCTATTAAATAAATAGTATTTTTAGATACATGAAAAATGCATAAAAAATATGCACCCATCATTATTATACATTTCTCTGTTCAGAATCTCTAATAAACTACAATATTT
Source organism: Aphis glycines (assembly GCA_009761285.1). Lineage (NCBI taxonomy): Eukaryota > Metazoa > Arthropoda > Insecta > Hemiptera > Aphididae > Aphis > Aphis glycines. The sequence continues at coordinate 1,776,813 of VYZN01000019.1, forward strand.
TTAATAATTAAAAAAAAATAGCTGTAATTTTACTACAAAGTTATATTGATGTTTTAAAAAGTCTAATCCATTTAGTTTTACGTGTTGTAGTGTTTTTAAATTGGTAGATTACTGGTGTACCACATAATATTTTAAAAGACAATAAAGTCTGACTCCATAAATACTTAAAACACGGTTATTAGGATTTGAATACTTTACAAATTTTAAATATGTTTTATGTTTACAATTACAAAATATAAAATGACCAGGCTTACTTTACAAATATCTTATATATATGAATCCAAAATACAATTCAGTTCTGTTATAAATGCTTATAAAATTCATCAATATAATAAAACAATGTATTTATTAAATGTCTGTTTTGAAAACAAAATAGTGAAAGCCATGGGTTTAGATAAATTTGTTCACTGTAGTAACTCACAGGTAGTTCTCAATAATTATTAATTACAAACTTAAACAAAAACGTTATTTTGTTACTTGTGAAATAATTCACACATTCAAAAATTAAGAAAGACATTTCTATAATTTTAAAGTAAATAGCTTTTATTAACTTACTACCAGTGATATACAAAATGTATACAAGAATGTTTTTGTTGGAATATCCGAAAATAGACGGAAATATAATTTACATTTTAGATGGATTATATAAACCATTATTATATTATCTATCTATCTTGGAATATTGTTAAATAAATATTTAATTCAATACTCAAATCGTTTATTACTCATGTTAATATATTATATTATATCATTTAAAACAATAATAATATTATAATATTATATAAGAGTAACCCTGCATTTATATCGTTTAAGCCATTCATTTTAAGGAATGAGGCAATTTCAAACATTTAATTTAACTTGGTTTATGTCTGTTGGTGTATTGGTAATGTAGATATAATATAATATATCAAGAGTTATTATATAGGTAATTTAATTATGAAATTTTCATCGTATCGTCATGTTACACAAGTGCATTGGTATCTAGGTATAAAATACCTCAATTTTATATTAATTATTCAAAAGTAAATTTAGAATTTGGAAAAATTCTTAACATTCAGTTAAAAACTGTTCAATTTTTCTTTCATATAGTTCAGAAAAAAAAATTATCTACGTGTTTAAGCATGTTAAATTACTAGTCGATTATAGACGTTGTGACATTTTTCAATATTTGAGATTTTGACTGATCTAAGAAATGTTTTTTAATAAAAAAATTCTAAAACTAATAAACTGAAATATTCGGCATCGGAATGACACACGGTTCTATAGATTCAATTATCCTGGTCGGTATTTTATCTCAATAAAATTCCATTTTAGGGTACAGAGATAATTATTAGGTGTATTGAATTTCGAGCCAAAGAAAAATGTATCAATAAATTCTATTTGCAATTCTAGACAAAGCTTATTTTATAATGAATTTTGACCATAACTTTAATTTTAAATTCATTACGTCTAAATGTGGATTTCGCAATTTCGAAAAATCCTAAGGTAAACTCTATCTATTACGTTTGCTATTTTCACAAATTTTAGGGATTGTTTATCAGTTATATCTCCAAACTGTTTTAATGTGCGGAATGTGTTTGCAACGTGTGTGTGTACAAATGCATACTACACATAATTTTATAGAAAATATATTGCTTCCACCTTTTGTTGAAAAATAATTTTTTTAATTCAATATTATGTTCGAACTAAGTTCGTTTCACTGTAATATTTTACTTTGATTTCGTATTGATTTCAATATGTCAACATTAAAAATATAACAAAGTATCATGCACGGATTTTTCCACTTCGTTTAAATTTGACCTAATATTATTTACACAATATTTCGTCTCTTTGATCCACTTTTGTAATTTCATACACAATTGTGTACAATATACTTGCAGTAAATAAAATTGTTTAAAACATTTTTTTATTTAATTTATGAATAGTCTAATTATCTGGTTTGTTGATTTAAAATTTACGATTACACTACACATCTTAATTAAGTAAATTAGAAAAAGGTGAATAGTATCTCATAAAACTAACCTATATCAATCAGTCAAACTCGCATATAAACAAAGCAAATAGGTCTTATTATTAATTTATTAAATTATATTTGTTATTTTTACAATTTTCATAAATGTATAGATAAATATACCAACTATCTAAATTTTAAAATATCTTTTACCATTCAATAGATTTACAACTCTAACTAGGAAAACAACAGTCTAACGATTATGTATTGTTATTTTGTGTTATATTTCAATGTCTCATAGATAATGTTTTTGTGTATAAACGATACCGAATACCAATTGTTTTCATAAATGTTATCGTCACTCTATAGAGGTACTCAATTTAAATTGAAATAAATAACTAAACATTGGTAAAATTACATTTAATTTAACTATTTTTATTTTTATTTTAAAGTAATATTTATCAATACAATTATTGTATTATAATATTTATTATCTAGTTATAACTTTATAAGTTTTGTTTTTTCTATAAAATAATTGAATAATGAGCCTCACTGAACATATTTTTGTAAAGGCCCACAGAAACTTATCTATCTAATAATGTTATTCTTAATATTACGTTAATTAGTTATTTAGATTTTATTTACAAATAGTATTAATTTAAGAATCCATTACACTAAATTAAAGAATAATAAACTAATTGAATTAATTTAAATGAACATTTTAGGATTAATCGACTAATATCTTTGATAATATTTTTATTAAGTTAACAGTTTGTTGCATTACCCATTTATTTAAACCTATTTTATTGTAGCTTAGTTTTTCATTTTGAAATCCATTGGCGGAATGTATCAATTACAATATATGGTTCTACGAGATAGTATGAAAATTGGGCGGTAATTTCATGTGTTCTAGAATTCAAATATTATTTATTTTATTAAATTTTATGTTAATCACAAAGTTAATTGTATTTATTGTATTATTTTTAAGATTCTAATTATAAAGACAACCGATTTGTTATAGAACAATTTTTGTTATTTATAAGATCAAGTTTTGTCGAGAAGAAATATTTTTTAATCAAAATAACCGTTATTCTATTATTTTATATTATTTGAAGATTATGTTGGTTAGTGCTATAGTGGTATCGTACTACTCCAATCAATAATCTCATATGCAATTACTGATTCTATAATTACTTTAAAAACAATTTGTAATAATTAACTTTCTAATGTTTAATATATTAATCATTGTTTAAGAGAAAACATAAATTTTCTTATTTTGATAACTAGTGAATTTATATGTTAACTCACATCAAGTTTAGATGTATTTCTACTTCTAAATATTAAACACTTTTAACTTATTATTAATTTTTGTTGGAGGCAATATCTAATATTTTGTATATAAAATGATATTAGTTATATTGAAACGATTCTACAGATAAAAGTGCAATAATATATTTATGATTAATTAGTAATTACTTTGTTTTTGAAAATGATTATTTTTGATAGTTTTAAAATGTTGTTAAAAGTTATTTATTTTTATTCTTTATAGTATAAAGATATTTATCTCTCAAGTCGAAAAACTTAAATACTTTTTAACTGAAGAAAAAATTTCAATAGTAATATTTATGACAATAAAACCAAAAATGATTGAATTTGAAACCCAATATAACTAAAATAAATTGAAAATATCGTATTTAGTTAAATAATATTGTGGTTTTCAATTCTACAAAATACGAATACTTACTATATTTATTTCACTAGTTTCAGTGACTTATAACATAAATTTAGCTATTGTCTATTACTAAAAAATGTTGATTATTAGTCTATTTCATACCAAGATACATCTTGTATTTTATATTTTTGAACCGCGCCTATGATTGTAAAATATTATTGATACTTACGGTTTTAATATAATAACTGAATATTTATTTAATATATTTTGTACAACATTTACGTAATAGGAAAGCAAATTAGAATCATATGAAATAAAAATAAGCTATTTTGAATAAATATCAAAGTATGTAATATAATCGATATGATTATATAATAAATAATAATATACCTACTCGTGGAGAGAAAAAAGAATAATGTCATTTTGATCGAACGTTTATAACAGTTTCAAAGTTTTAATTTATGATATAATATCATTATATACGAAAAACGATTCTGAAACGGTCTATCAACCTATGTGACCCACTGATATATTTTTTCAATATAGCTATTACAGTAATTGTTTTACTTTTAGTATTATAGGAGGTTGATATAATTATTTTTTTAAATATTTCATTTATTATACTATTAGTATTGTTTTGATTAATATAATATATTTTTAGCATATTTTATTAATTTATATAATTGAATAGCATTGTTTTGTAAAATATGCAGTAACAACACTAAAATTATATTCATAATATAAATTATATAATATCCTAAAATTTTAAAATTTCATTTTGAATAATAATTAAATATGTTTTTAAATTATAACAAAATAATTAATATGGTTTATAGTTTTATGGTTTAAATAAGTAATATTTCGTTCAAATTTTAACTTTAAATTTTTATAATAAATAATTGTTTTTATAATACATTTCTTAGATTTAACCATTTCAGTATGAACTAGGTACTTAAGTGCCTATCTTTTATTAAATTGTCAATATATATGTATAATAAAAAAATACATTTTTATGAATTTCTTACTACAAAATAATTTGCATAGTTTTAAGATTTTGATGAATTTTAAAAAAATAGATATTTAGTATTTTTTAATGAAGAAGTTAACATCTTATGAGAAGCTTTGTACTGAATATTCAAGCATTTCTCTACCTAGCGAATCATTTTTTATTGATAGTTATTTAATAAAATAAAAAATGCAAATAAATTTGCATAAAAGTTCACATTTTTCTTAATTTTTATTTGTTTTTCCACATTATAAGAAAAGTAGTAAATTTTGATTTTGACTTTTCTAAAATACAAAAATTAAACTCAATCAAAATCAGACTTTTTATCCAAAACCGTTCTTAAAGTTGAAGCATTTTATAAAAACGTATCATGTGTTCTTACAAAAAAAATAATAGAAACTCATCATTGTAATGATATTACTTAACGTATAGATTATATATTCATCGGTCCGCTTAGAATCTAAAACAATTTGGGCAGTCGTATGACCTTACAATATAAATACACAGGTATAGAATATTATGTTCAGTTAACATTTTTATTATTATTAATAATGCTTATTTAATTAAAAATTAAAATCAGTTTTTATAACGTAAATACGAAGTGCGAATACTAGTATATTAAAACTCTGGAATTTTCTCTAACTGCGATGAGGGGGAATTTTTTTTTTATTTATAAAATAACATTCATTTGACTAATACAATGCGTTGTGCAAATAACTGACTTTTTTCGAATAAATTGCCAACAATACGAATGGAAACAATTCGAATGAGATTCACATTGTTTTAAGACGGTAAGTATTCGCTTACGGTGTTGATCCGTATACTTTAGTTTAACAGGAAGAAAAAATGTCATATCAACCTTATTTGGTATAGTCAATATATATATATATAACTCGTAAATTATAATACTTTGCCAATACCATTTGTATCTACATGTAGATACGATTTAAATAGTTCAAAATAATATAATATATACTAACGTCACTCATTAATAAATAATAAATAACAACTACTACTGTAGGTTTTGATATAATAAACAACACAATGTCTCACAATTATTTATAAGTAATTATATACATGTGTTGTATAATATTTAGTTGTATAAACTAATACAACTTATTTGTTTAAATTCAGTTGTTTTAAGAACTTAAAAAGAATATGTATAAAAAAAAAAATGACTGAATATTGAGTGCTATTAATGCTTGGAACAAAATTTTCAATATTTTAAACAGAACTCGTAAAAAAATTGAAATTAATCTATTTTGAATTTATTATATTATTGTACAGCATGATCGACACTGCCTGTATTATATATTATGCGACGATTTTTGAATGTGCATTATGTAGTGCATGTATTTGGAATATACATCTAAATTAAAATAGTAGTAGGTGGTTATACTACTAAGTGTATTTTGCTTCGCAACATAACGACGTTTATCTAGTGTGATTTGAAATCACATTTTATTAGGATATAAACAAGTCACTATTTACTACTATAGACGATTCGAACGTAAAAAAACGCACTTAAAATGATAAATAAACGTTGATTTTATACCACGTTTAAAATTGTATATTCGACCGATTTCTTGTGCGCGTGTGTCTATAGCCATAATATACAAATTAAATATAATATATTGCGTATTGATGTCGTTTTTAAAAGAGCTCATATCGTTATATTGTTACCCGAGGAATTTTCTGCTTTCATATCGTTCACGTCGCATACAGTGAACATATTTCATGCATCCACTATAATGGATGCTCGGAAAAATATAGGCAAAGAACGGGCAACGTTTATCATTTTTATTTATTTATTTATTTTTATTTCGTTTTTTAAAAAAGTTGAAAAACCATCGGGACAAATTAGCGTGGGAGAAAAACCACTGAACTCGCCGTTGTGGTTAGTGGACGTCTTATATATCTGTATGCCGTGAACCTTCTAACAATGAATGCACACAATATTTTTATTATTTATTATTATTATTATCTCCCATTAAGATGTACATGGTTATATTATTATGGTGTTCGTTTATCGGCTTCGAGAGGGAATTGTTGTAAATAAACACACACACACATACTAGTGGATCGTGGCCCCATTAGCACTCGTTTTAACGTAACCTATACCTACCAAACGGTAGTATGTAAAATACAATCAATTTTCGTCTACTGAGATAAAATCATATTTTCACGACGTTAATCCCACCAGATGCGTTGTGTATAATACGTTTTTCAATCGGACCCCGGAACCCAGCTCGTATTATAAAATATGACGTTAAGGACTCTTTTAGGTATTACGTTCATAGTATAAAATAAATATCTATGTATTATATTCGTCCAGCAGTAGTGTAATGAGGAAAACAGTTTATACTGTGCCATAATACATTGGTATGGTATACATTTAAGTGTAAATGATTTGGTTTGGTTCCGAATTTGACATGCGCCACGTTAGCTATACAATACACTAAGCTATATTAAGTCATTTGGGTTTTAATTATTAAAATTTGATGAGTTATTGGAATAAATAATTGCTGGAGAGTAAAGACTAATTTTAAAATTGTGATTGACATATTGAAGTAGAATTATTCTAAAAAATAATTTTTTTTTATTATTGTTGAAAATATACCTATAAATTAATATAAATAACCCTTACCTGGGAAAAAGAGGTGATTCACGCAGCTCTCCTAAGTAATATCATTTATCTTAGAGACTTTAAACATACAGTAAAATAACTTTGCTAAACTGTTCTTAGAAATTTTTAAAATCCATTGTTTTTGGAGAAAAAATATAATTTTAATAATTCACATATTATAACGTTTGTGTGAAAACTGAAAACCCCATATCAACTGTAAATTTTTTTTAATTAATAAATAACATTTTCCATTTTTAGAAATATATTGGTAATTGAAATGATAAAAAACACAACATTTTTACAAAGTTTCAAAAATGACTATTTTTTATTTTTTATTTAACCTCTCGTATGTCAAAATATTTATTTTTTGTCAAAGAAAAATATAATATTTCAGTTTTATGTGTTTATCTGATGCAGTCTATTTATCTAAGCATAAGTGAATCGTATTAGAAATTAATTAGTAATTACATCTACAATATATCTGATTTTATTTTATTTCTGAGTAATGGGAAAGGGAATCAATAAATTACTTCGCCAAAAAATACTAACATAATCCACATTAATATATTTCAATCAATGTGTAAATTGGATCCCAACGACTGTTGTCTTATACGTATACCGGAGTATGCAAAACAAACTCATATTCATAAATCCAAATGGGCTGTTATTATTTTGTAAGCTGGAGAAGTTATAAAAATTCAACACGTAATTTTTGAAAATCTTACTATAGTAATAATATAATGTTTACAATAATTTCATAGCAGTCACACAGAATATAATAAAAATATTATGATAGTTTTTAAAAAAATGGAAAAATATATTTAACTTAAATAAATTAATAAATTTAGTTTAAATCCTAAATTTCTTTTACTATAAAACCGATTCTTAATGCTTAGTTCTTTTGTACATAAAAATAATAGTACAAGTCTAATAATTAAATAACTAATTTAAAAAACTCTTTTTACGAATATTTGGACTACAGCTTTGTGGCATGGTAAAAAATCTAATACGAATAAAATTCAAGAGTTCCAAAATACTAGGACGACCAGATGTTAACATTTTATTTTCCTTCTTCAACTTAACTATCTGCAAATTATTTTAGTATGAAAAATATTAAAGAAGATACGAGTATGTTTATAATTTGCTCCAAACTCCAACTCATCCCAATCTCCCAATAAATGATCTTTCCATTTTAACACTATGAAGCTATTGTAGACACAGGTTAAAAAAGAAGAAGTTTTACGACTTTTATATGCATAATAATATTTAATTCTATTTGCAAATTGTCACTAATGGGTAACTTCTTAATCAATCCCTTTTATGTCTATACTTACTCTTAGTATTACACTTATACAGTACATGTCTTTTATGATTTTGTTTTACATTTAGGGAAGTTTCGATTTCATGTTTAGTGACAATATATTTTTTTGACCGATTAAAATAAAAATGATTTATCTTTTCCAGAATTCGTTTTAAAATAAAATTAAAAAAAAATAATAATGAAAAGTATGCTTGATTAAAAGCAGCATTAACTTTCAGTGAAGTAGTTTTATTAAAAATATAATTCAATTAACTTGTCCAAATTATTTTTTCTGTTGATTTTTCTCAAGCTGTATTGTTCTTATTATATAATATATATATACACTATTATAAAATAATTATATACTTAAATGCATTTACTCCGTTTAGGCCATTAGCGTTATGTTTCCTTTGAATACGTTTTTACCGAACGAGTAAGCAAGTGATAAAATAAAGCAAATCTAATTTAATATTTTTTACTATTTATTTTACTTAAACGTCAACGGATTAAAACAGTCTTGAGTTCTTGACTTTATTTTACTTTAACGCTTGTTAATTTTGTCACACTGTAAATTCACATATTTTAATATCATGGTTTTTTCGTGAATACAATATTCATTTAAGTAATACAATTATAAAATTAACATATAAATAGTATACATTACTTATAATGATAATATGTTACGATTAATTACCTATTAGTTATATACATATTAGTTATACATATGCAAATCACATTCCATACATTTATTCATTGTACCTCTCAGTTAGGTATGCTAATGAAATCGATAGTGAAAATCAAATAAAACATAATATATTCATTTCAAGATAATTAAAATGTTTTATATAATGTCATAACATTAAAATAGATGTTTTACGTCTGCATACGTTTTCTCGTTTCAAAAAAAAAAAAGTATGATACTATATTAAAATCATTTACAGGATATTATGATTTTAGATATTATTTTGTCTTGATCGGTATAACTTAATAGTAATTATTGGCATTAACAAACTGTGGTATTTTATTTATAATCCAAAATTATTACGTTCTACTACTGCTTTAGAATGTATGAAAACAATCACCCACCCATCATTATTTACTCGTTTTCTCTACCATTATAAGTAATATGCAATTATATAAACGTCTTTCACTAAAGGAGCTTAACTTTGAGCTATACTTCAGGCCCCAAGGCCTATAACTGAATGCCTTAAATGGACTGATGTACTTAAAGTTTGTGTATCCTTTACACACTATTTATAATGTACCCTGAAACTAATACGATACTCGATCAAAGAGAAGATACTCTGTTATATATCTATTAAATATATTAGTTCGAAGCGAAAACATAGGTAAATATTTTGTTAAATCGAGATGCCTATGAACTTGAGGAGCAAAACTTCATCTAAATCGTTGCCTATTAATCGATATTAAACGAATAATCAACGTAATTTTATATTTAAGTATAAAAGCATTATAAGATATTATACGTGGTTACCTATTATTATAATTTATTGCTTTGTTACGTTGAATTTTTTATTACCACTGCTAATTGCATTTGTATATCTACTAATATGATACATGAAACGATGATGTACAAATCAAAATAATTAATAAATTTGATGTGGTGAATTTTAGTCACAACGAACCATAATTAATGTCCGCCAACTCTATGATATTGAAATATTTTTTTTTTCCTTTTCCATGACGCCATGGAACAATGTGAAAAAAATTAAATCATGTGTTTCAAACACAGTGAAATTATACAGCGAAATTATTAGATTAGCATCGACCATCAGCTATTACCAAACCTTTAGAGAAAAATGCTAAATCTCATGACAGATTTTTCGATATTTCATATACTTAAGTAATAGATAGTTTCGAGGTACAACTTTTTCTAGATCATTTAATTAATAAATGACAAACTATTCAATTTTTGTTTTATTATTTTTTTATTTCGATTTAATTCAATTTTTGTTTGATAATAAACCAAAAATCTAAACACGACATGTAAGTAGGTATATTTCTCCCAGTGTGTTATTTATTGTATTATACTTTTATGATGCTGGTAATCTATTAGCGTCTATTGTTCCGATGAGATTTCACAATAATCTAAAAATGGAAAATAAACAGACACAGTACACAACTGCTGTACATGGCGTATAATTTTTCTGGTTGCATTTAAAGTATTCAACAATATATTACATACGTAATATTTGTGTCGTGCAATTGGCGTTCCACTTCAATGACTCGCACTTGACGTACGGCGATCCATTAATAATTCACTATAATTTTTCGTTTTTAATCCAACGTTTGAAAATGGAATCACAAATCGGAGATAAATTTTAATTAAAATAACATCGACCACTAAAGACCCAACGGCGGTGGTGCGTACAGTAGTGTCCAATTATTTGAACTCGCAATACCGCCAGCCAATCATGCTTAACCCGCGATTTACACCAGTGGCAGGTATCGAGTTTTACCCGAACACTGGGGAGTAATGTTTATTCAATTACAGTAAATACATCTGTTACCAATGTGTGTGTGTGGTGTGCGTGTGTGTGTATTAACTTTTCCTTGACAGACCAAAGGCTTTTGTAAACCTACCTTTACGTCATTATTGTACATATATATATATATAGACTAATGTATTACCGCTTTGACTGTAGCAGTTATATTACCACAGTAACCTCTCGACGGTACCGACCTACACTATATATATATATATATTATATGTATGTGCATGTGTGTGTGTGTGTGTGTGTGTGTGTGTGTGTGTGTGTGTTTGATTGTGCTCCGTATGTATACGTATTCTACGCAGCAATAATAATTGATTGTTGACTATAGCTGTTTAATGACGGCTTAATGTCGTATTGATGTTATAACAACACCAATCAAGCCCTAAGCTAAGACGCGGTTGCAAACTCCACTCATTATATTATAGACTTTCTCGGTTTTAGTATTTATAGTATCAATAATATGACCGGTAAATTTTCTCACGATTCCGATTATTACAGCAAACGCATTCCAGTATTTAATAATTATTTTAAAAATAAAAAAATGTAAAAGACATGTATTAGTAGATATAATTATGTCCACGGGTGAGGTATTACATATTACATATTTTTTTTTTTTTTTTTACTCTACAGAAAGTTGTAATCATACTAAATTAAAAAAATTATTATCACTGCGTATGTTATTTACGTTAAAAATAATTGACCAATAAATGTGTGTATTGATTGTGTTACATATTTAATATATTATAAATTATAATATAAATAATATGTAATAAACTATATAGCTTACATTGTTTTTATTGATGTATTTTTTTTAATACTAACTATTTAAAGAAACGAAATAAAAATAAGATATTATTGAATATCAATTAATACAAATTTATTTTGCGGTATTACCATTTGACTATAAGGTATTAAAATATTTTAAATAACAAACTGCGTTATATAATTTTGGTTTGATAACATATAATTTATACCTGTAGTAAAACTGTATAGTTTTTTTATAAAAATATTTTAAATAAACAAAATAAATGTAAAAATTTCAGAATTAAAATTGAAATTATTAACAATAAAATATAATTAAAACACCAAATCAATTTGGTTTGGGGTTTATTGGTTATTAATTCAGATTTATATTTATCAAAATATTTAAAAACATTTTTGGCTCAATCAGTATTGTCAGCAAAAAGTATGTTTCTCGTAAAAATAGTTAGAATTGCCACAGGATAAACCTTAAATTACATTTAGTATTTTCAAATATAATTTACAAGTTATCTATTTATATTATATTATATACTAATTCTAAAAATCAGATGTTATAGTAATAACGTGATAAATATCGAGTCGAAACGATGCATAACTCCATCAATCAAAAGGTCAGTAAAATACTAAAATAATTGATGTATACAATATATTACCTATATAGTTAATATTATATCGCAGGTAATATGACTTATGAGCATATTCACACACACATATACACATACACAAACCGTTAACGGAAGTACGCGTTATTAAATAAAGGTATATTAGGCGTGTATAATATTTTGAACTTTAATAATAATAACTATGTGACATAATAATATTATAGCTTGTAATATCTATTATACGTCTTATTATTATAAGTACGCCTTGTCGGATGGAAAAAGAAACAAAAAATAGGTATTTAATTGGACCGGGTACTTGGTGTAACTGCGTCAAACGATCATACCAAAATATTAAATTATAAACCTTAGGTATGCCTGCAGAGTGCAGAGTGTATATAATTAAAATCCGTATGAGATCAATATTTTCACTTTATTCGGTATTAATATTTTTATTCTGTTTTGGCTATCTCCTCTCAACCAACGTATGGTCGTGTCAAGCTTGTGCAGCAGCAACAGAAATCAACTGACCAATTATTATTATTTGTACAAATGAACGCTATTCGTTTATATTATTATATATACATAAACGCGGCAACGGCTTAAACAATATTATAAATACGGAAAAGACTTCACCATAATGGTCTGGGCTAGATGATCCGAACATCCGGTCTCATCACAGCAGACGTTTTTACCGTGATTTATTGGGTAGCGGCGAAGCCGTGTGTCCGCATTTGACAATAATTTATATTTTAATCCCGAATTATTACAGTTTGGTACTATTAGATATAACCATAGCCTTCTTCTGATGAGTTGTATGTACATTTCAGAGTTTTGTGTCCGTATAAAATGCATAAAATATGATACAATTTAACAATTATAAATATAGTGCACTAAAAAAACCACAAATTGTTAGGATTTTCCACTTGATGCTTTAAAACTCTTACAACATAGAAAAAAAGTAGCAAGTACTTCTCGATTACCATATTATGTATTTTAGGTACTTATCGTGGACTACATAATTATTTTTTACCTCTCATTCGGAGAAATACTAAGTCAATCTCGTAATTTTGATCAAAATATTTATTTTAATTTATGATATAGTATGATGGTGCACAATAATATTGGCAAATAACAATTGTATACACAAGGAGTTATAGCAAAAACCGCTGTCAGATGCAATTAACTAATAATGTTGTAATGTTTTATTTTAAAATGTAATTACTATGATTATTGTTTATTTTATTATATTAAAAAAAGAACAGTGATGTGTTAATGATATTTAACATGATATTATTAGAAAGAGTTATTTCATAGTCGATTAGTTATTTTATCAGTTATTTCTGTTGTACTAAGTATACTACGGCTGTAAATATGTTTTCATCATGTTAACAAAGTTACATAATTATAATATAGTGTACGTGTTTATATGTTTGTATGTGTTTATACCTAATAAAATCATTAAATTGTACCAGGTGGAAAAGTCTTATAGACATTAAATTTGTTATTTATTATGATATGGTCAGAGTTGATCAGTAATTAAATTACAATATTGTAATTTTCAACTTTTAATTAATTGCTATTATAAGTAAGTTTTAAGTGATATAATTATAAATTGCATTAATTTGTTTAACTCTCTAGGGTCTGCTGATTATATATAATACTATATTACATAACACATATTTTGCTATAAAATACATTGTACTAGTTCAATTTGTAATTAATTTTATAATTTATACGTAGGTAACTTGTAATTTATAGTCCTATAGACTTATAGTTGAATATATTTTATAAATTGCATTTGTGGTTACAGTTATAATAACTGATTTATACTGGAATAGATAAATCGGTTTTTTTTTTTTTTAAAAAAAACCAAAATTTTAACTTGCCTTAGTTTTAGGTAGGTAAAGTCATGTTAGAATTATTATTTATTATTATTATTTTCCACTTGATTAACTCGATTTCTAACGATAGTCATAATTTTTACTAGATGTTGAATCGGAACACTAACGCTTACTTAAATTTACCTAAATATTACTTAATATTATTATCATGAATGTGTGTACTATTCCATTATATTATAATTAAAATATTTATTTTTTTAGATTATATATATATATATATTTACGTCACGATCAGGATGATTTTTTTTGTGTATGTTATGCCTTATGTTGGATTTTGATTTACTGATAAACTACTTAATATAACTATAGTTTATCGAACGATCATATTATATTAATTAATTTTATGTTTTACTGTAGTCAATGAATAATATTTTTATGCCACAATAGGTATAGCAAGTGGTTTGATTGAATTAAAGCCGTCTTGTTCAATATAGTATTTGTTTTCGTAACGACGGAGAGTTTGGAAAAATAAAATATAAACTTGCTGTTCAGACAAAACCGCAAAGAAATTAAGTCTGTGAAATTAAATTCGTTTAAGCTAAAAGCCGCTTAAATGAATTGAACATAAACTGTTTGTATTTGTTTCAATTTAAATTCGCTAACATTATTTCCGGTGAATTTTTTAATTTAAAATATTTTACGCTCAATGTACACTTATGTGCATGGAAGGATAACCTATTTTGGATATTGCACACAGCATAACCGCGTGACATCGCTTATTACGGTTTCTAGTTTTCTCCCACAACATATCAATCACTGCCGTTCATTAGTCATTACCTTTTGATAAAATGTACATAATAAACAATGTCACCAGAACGTCAATAATTTTATTAATTAATTCTTAGCTTCTACTCGAATAACTCAATGGGTATAAAACAGCTATAATGGGTAAGTACTGCCGTTATTTACTGTGAATAATAAATTATAATAATTGATCACGAGCGTTGGACGTGTCATAAATAATTTATTCAAACATTCGTTTAATCGAGAAGTTTACAACTTTTCCACGATGACGATACCTATTGACATATTTATTTATTTTTAAGAAATATTATAAATATCTATATTTTGTATACAAATGTTAATACACGTTTTCGTGCTTCAACTATTTTACACAGACAAACATTTAATTTATATTTTTTATAGATATCAGTGTCTATTTAATTATTATTGATTACTTATTTATATTTTTATTTAGAACAACATAAAATGGAGAATTTCATTCATAATCCTCGACACATTTTTACAATCAATTATATAATTCAATTTTTTTACTAAAATATATTATACACACAAATACTATGATGTTAATATGAGTATAGTTAACTATTATGATATATTATAATATTGTATGATTAAATGTTTAGTAGAAAATAATCGATCAAATTATTTTATTTTGTTTTTATGACTACAAATGCTATTTACTTTCAATTTTCGATAAAATAACTATTATATTGATTACACGTGTTTTCCAATTTGGTATATACGTATTTATCAGTAAATAACTAGCAGATTCACGACTGCGTTTCATTATTTTCAGAATTTGAATTGATTTTTTGTCTATAAGTGTTTTTTTTTTTATTTATTGAAAACCTCTTTAAAACCACGGCTTCAACACTATTTGTTGAACATGTCTCATTCATAGTAATATTCACACCATTAGTAAGGTTACGTTTAGTGGATCGTCAAAAATATTCTTTGTCATTTCTCAATATTTTATTTCTTCACTTGAAGTAGATAAGTACTAAAGAAAGAATAAACCTCCATATTATTTTCAGTCAAAGATTCTTATCGTGTTAGCGAATAAGGCTTGAGATAATAATCAGATCCTTGACCCACATAAACAAACTCTTTATGATCATTGATTTGTAAATTTCAAATTGTCAATGTTTGTAATTTATGTATATTGAGTTCTTAGAAATCGAATAGAAATAACATAAGTAAACGTATGCATATATGGTTATCGCATTTTCTCAAGTATTGAAAGATTACTTAATATAAAAATGTTTTGTTGACATCAAAACGAGCGACCAATTTTGAACAGATTTCATAAACATACGATCAGTTAAGAAAATTTGTAAAATTACATCGCTTTCTTTTCCACATAGACATAACATATATTAGGTAACTGATGCACACCACAGTACTTCATATAAAAATGCACTTGTTTAATATCATCTGGAGAAAATAATTTTAACAATCCAATAACTTTTTTAATTAACTTTTCATTCAAATATATTATACTATCTTACTGTGTTATTATTTCAAAGAGTTAAATACAAAAATAATAGATGAATCAAAGTATATCAAAGCATTGTACTTTATATACAATTATAAGTATCATTATACATAATGTATTTTTTTAAACTAACGGTTAATAAACATTCGAATTAAGTTAAAGATACTTCAGTTAATGTATAATTAAAAATAATGATATAATAAGCTTCTGTGAAAAAATCAAGTTTAAATACTTAATATGTGGATGAAATAACATTTAAAATTAATTTTGAGTAAAAATTGCCTGTCAGCCTATATCTTATTATATTGTATACATTTATATTTATACATTTTTATTTAATCTTTAAGGAGAAAATTGGCTCTATACTGATCATATTTGTATTAGTTTTTATCAAAAACATTGTTTTTTATCATATCATTAAATATTTTTAGGATTAACTTTTGAGTCAATACTTAATGTAGAAAAGTGTGCACAGATTCATCGTATGAATATGCAATAGCTTAAAATTAATCAAAATATTTAAAAAAAATAATAAAACATTTTATATTGTAATAATATTAAAAAATTCTATAATGTTAAAAACACATAATTTTAAAATCAATATACTCACAGCTATACTTGGAATTTAAAAGTAGTTATAAAATAAAAAAATGCATATTTCACACTGTTATGTACTTAACTAATACAAATTATATTTTTCACTGGATCTAAAAAAAAAAAACACAAATAATATTTTTATTTATCTTTAATTTATTAATTATAAGGTTCCAGCTAAAATGAACAAAACTATGTCTGATGAATGATGATAAATAAAATGTTTAACATTATTCTCCAGTATTCAACAATAATAGATAATAATGAATAACTTACAAGGCTTAATAAAAAAAATACGTTAATTCCAAACAATATTAGTTAATAATGTTAATTGCATTTTAATAGTTGAGTTATAATATTATTTATTTTCAAATAACAACAGACTGTGGCATTTTAAATTACATAATTTCTAAATCGCTCTCCAGGTGCATTTAGTGCATTTATTTGCTTTATACTTCATCTTATAGTGACATATTTAGTAGCCTTTATGACTATATGACTATATGCCAATAACTCATAAGACTATTATAACCTACTGTTTATCGAAGTGTTATTTATTTCTCCAGATGATTGAAGGTGAGTTTCGAAATTGAATAATTTTTTTTTTACCTAGTACAAGTTGAGTTCTCATTTAGTTTAACCATTTTATGCATCTAATTCAATTAATATATTATTAATATTTGTAGATTATCTAGGCCCGACTTATTACAATTCTATGCCTCTGGATTTTAAAAGAAATATTATTATAAGTAAAAGAATCAATATTAAAGGATTATTATATAAATATATATTTTTAGAATTGAATAAAAATGTGTTTTAATTTTATCTTTATTGTAAATTATTGCTAAATTGTATGTTATTAATTTATATAATAGTACATTTTGATTGCCTTAATGCGTATCAACTAAATGTATTACTAATTTATTTATGTTAAAACTTTACATCACTTTGTCTTCTCTTCTCTATTATTATTATTATTATATTTTTTAAAGTGCTTATATTCATAAGTCAATGTATGTAATATTATAAGAAATTACCTAATTATTTTATTATTTATTTTATTTTATTGGTAAATGTAATAACTCCCTACCTCCAACACAAGCTATTAGCTTACAGGAGGTAGGTAATCAAAACTGTACCTATTTGAAATTTGTTTAATTTGTAACCATTTATTTTGATTTCTAATAAAAAAAAAAAAAAAAAAAAAATACATTAATAATATACATTTTAATTTTGTATTTTATTTGTATGTACATAGCGAGAACTGCTAATAAATTGTTTGGGGATCAGCGGCCTTTATCGTCAGGTAAAGAAACACGAACAGTTGTTCGACTTCCAAATCGGGATATTTTTTATTTAATTGTGTCATAATTCCTTTGGTTTTCTTATTTATTGAAATATATCTGATGTTTTCTTGATGGGTTTTAATTAAAATTAAATTTAAAATTTAAAACAATTTTAAAATGGTTGAAATACGAATAATATTTTATGAACTATAACGAAATAACTAAACTAATAATATCATAAAATCGTTTAATAATTATACATAAAAAATATATTATTTTCATTGAAATCTTTGAAAATTTTATTTTTTTTATAAACTATAGCTAAGAATCTAAATCAATAAAAGTAATGTATACAGTTATTAACCAACTTAAAATATTTTCATCCTGACCGTGTTTGTGTGCAGTGATCAAACTATAAATTATACCTTTATAAATTGACTGGTATTATTGTTTCCAATTTATTTTATGCCATCCCTGTTACTAGTAGCATATTTTGGAAGTCTCAGTTAGCTCTTTCTTCAGATCCTTGACTTTGGCTATGTTGAGATTTTCATAAACAAATTTTACCTCTGTCCACATAAACCAGCTTACTAATTATTAAATTAAAAAAATGCTCGGCCTTTGACAAATGTAGAATAGCTGGTGCCCCGAAAGGCGTATAAATATACAACAATCGCTATGTAAATGTGCGATCTCTTAAAAACGTTTACTCGTTAAAGCTTCGAGTAAGACAAATTACATGAGATGGTCTTGATAATTTAAAATAAATTGGAATCTATTAATATTTTGTGATTACATATCAAATTAAATCTATTTGGACTTTAATACTGAAAGCAGAATGTAAAATTGGTTTCAAAACCAAGCCTCTAAGATTGGATAACTTTTTATTTGGCTATGTGTGTATAGATAAATATATTTAAATATGTCATAACGTTAATACCGTTAAGATAACCACATTTAAATAGAAATAGAAATTAACAATGATAAAATCCTAAAAAATCAAGATAATTACTGTATTCTTAGGCGATTATTCTTATTTACTAAAGAAAATAATGTTGTTTTTATGTATAGCATAATTTAGTGTAACATATTTATACATATTATATAGTGTGAAGCTGATGTTTAGACTGTTTAAAGATATTAACAACCTACCGGATTATCACTACTCGGCTATCGACCTAATGACCTTACGACTTACATCAATGCACACAGTTATATCGAGATCAAGATAGTGTCATTATCTAGGATAAAGTAAACGAGAGTAATCAAAATTAATTGTACCAACTTGAAGTATAATAAATCAAAACAACAATAACTTAATAACTTTCTAAGATTTATAAAATTGTTAATTTTGGAATATGAATTAATAATAAATTAGGTAATACTATTTTTACTATGTAATACTACATAGTATCTTAATATTACTTCACTCCTTGAATAGCTATAAATTTAGTCAACATAAATGTGTCTAGAAATGTGTCATAAAGTTGATGAAAAAACTGAATCGAAAAGCTTAATAAAATGCCATATTTAATTAATATGGTTTAAATTTCAGAGAAATATTTACAAATAACATTTCCTAATAACACGAATTTAATGAAATAAAATTAAAATGTAACTTTGTTGTTAAATTTTTTATCAAAAATAAAAAAAAGATATTTTCAATCAAAATTCACTGGTATACTGATTAAAGGCCAGATTTAAATTTTCATAAAGTCAAAGAAGAAAAATTCATGGTTCTGCTTGGTTAATCTTTTATTGACAAGTTTATTTATTTTATATTTATTTTCAGCATAACATCTCTAGGTGACAAACTAATTGAGACAACAAACATGTAAGACATTTAGGTACCTAAATCTTGATTATGTATATAAAATATTAAAAATAATTCATTTATATTAAATATTTTATAATTTTTTATAAATAATTTTAATTTATTGATAAATGAAGCAGGTCATTTACAAAAAAAAAAATACTTTGATAGAATTAGTTCTGTGACTTGGCGGGCGCTTATTACAATTTATGTTTAATTGTCAATCACTAAAATGTTATTGTATTATTTTATACGATTTTCTGGAACATTCTCTCTACTAATAATCAAGACTATTTATCTTTTGTAAAATGTTTTATATTTATCTAATATCTATAAAACATAAACAAATTAATTGACATTTATATTTTGTTATTTGCTAAAAAAAATAGTTGGTTAATGTTATTGTTTTAAGAATAAAATAATATTATATTGCGTTGATATTTTACGATGAAAGAAATTCATTTACCTACATTTTAATCGTAAAGATTAAACACTTATTCAAATGTATTCCAAAATACACGATAATATAATATTATTATTAATGCAATTATGTAACTTTCTCATTTTGTATCATAAACATAACGCAAACTTATATCAATATTATTATAACATGAGTATGTGACGTAGGTTCACTATGTTTCTAGATTAATTATTATTTCGTTTACATTGATATTATGTACATACACAATGTACATGATTAACTTAATGACTATATTATATGTGGTACTATTATATTTTATGTAGTAGTAAATCATTTTTAATTGTATTATAGTGTACAGCAGATAAACTAATTAAATATTTAACAACTCTTGATTTTAAACACAGAGTGTTGATTTTATTATTTTTTTTTATGGTCTGTTCAATCGTCGGTGTAAATAATTAATCGTTTTTAGTTATTACTATTTAGTAATGGTATTATCATGAAACGTAGTAGAAACAATAGACAGATAATAAGGTAGTAGTGGTACTTAGTACCAATAAGGCAATTATTAACTATCAAACTAATAATTACATGATATTGTCTAAGATTATTGATCTATGCACAAATTGTATGAAATTAAATCTAAATAATATTCTGATGTATTTATTAGATAAGATCGTTTACAGAATAGTAGTGTGTTTTGGTCGGTTCTGTGCCCCCCGCAAATCCGGTAAATCCGGCTACACCATCCTCCCTATCGTGAACGTGCCCGGCCATTAACACCCCCCTCCCTAATATTTTTATTATCAGCTACTAAATTGGAAACTATGAAAATTATGAGTATATGAAAGATGTACCGGTAAATCTTTCCATGACTATTTTTTTTTGTTTTTGCCTTCTCTGAGCTACATTTCTGCGGACGTCTCTGCATATACGTATTATAATATATATTTATATATAATATAGGTGATGGGGGTATATTAATATGTGTGACTCTTAATCATATTCATAAATCATATATTAACTATTTCATTAATTAACAGGATAATATGGAGGCTTTAAAGAAAAGTTTAACGATGCAGTCCAACACACAGTTCATGTCCGTGGGAGATCTGAGTATTGGTCATAAAGATGAAGAATCGGGAAACGCAATATGGTCTCACCGTTCACTGCATGTTAGAGCGTGATGATGATGAAGGGTTAATGGAAGTATGCCTACCACGATCTATAAAGGTCAGTTATGAGGATGTGCTGAAATTCAACCAGGGCGGAGATAAGGTGTTAAGCCTTATTTTCAAAGGACGACGTGGACGGTCGTTATTAATATCGGATTTCAATAATGAATAAAAAATATTAACATGTACTTTAGATTTTCGAGGGGGGGGGGTAATGTCTATAGTATAGTGGATAAGAATGGAGGGGAGGGGGGACATGGCCGAGCACGTATGCGATGGAGGGGAGGGGGCAAGGCCGGGCACGTTCACAATAGGGAGGACGGTGTAGCCGAATTTACCGGATTTGCGGGGGGCACAGAACCGACCAAAACACACTACTCAAAATATCAAAATTTTGTATTAATTGAGGATGATGTATGTATTTATGTCGAATAATTATGTATAAATAATCACGTCAGTAGGACAATTTACTAAATTATTATTGATGTCATTGATTCTGAAGTTAAATTTTGAGTTAACATAAAATCAGCAAATTCGATAACAATATATGTTAAGTAATAATAAGATCAACAATTTCAAATTTTCTGACATAAGACGTTTGTAAAAAAATATACAACGGACATATTTGATTGTAAAATGGAACGTATAATAATTAGATTATAATATATATAAATTAGATTACATAGGTACGTAAGTATACTTACGTTATCTTTATTTTTACAAAATTTTATTATGATAATACTATTTGGTTATTTTTCACAATTTCATATATAACATGGATAAATTCTACAGAATATATGTACATAAATACATAATAGAATAGAGTATATTATAAAATATTGGTAAAGTTACTTTTTCATAGTTTACATTACATTTTAAAATGAAACTCTTCTAGTATTAATGTTATACCTATCTATTCACAAGAAAAACACGTTCATAGATCATACCACAGTGTATTTTTTACTACACATTTTATTTTGACCTCCATATATTTGTTGAATTGCGCATGTTATGTATAGTAGAAAGTGTTTTAAATTCTTTCAGATTTGAATGATAAATCTTTAATAATACTGCTCTAAGTTATTATAATATTTTTATTTTTTAAAACATTTTACACAAACATGGACGATTTATGTCTTTTTAAACAAAATTTAAATTTCAAATTTAAATATTCTTTACTAAAAATGAAAGTATTTTTTATTGTGCTAGAATATTTATTTATTTAATTTTATTTAAACGGTTTTATATTAATCAAATAGTTTGGTATAAAAAGGGTTAAAATAGTCTGCTACATCGATTTATAAATTATCTTTATTTTTTCTAATGCAATTATAAAATAGTATTGTATTTGTCATATTCATCATTCCATATTTAATAAATCAAAATATTTGCCATATTATTTTTTGTTTTTGCTAGAGTATACGTTATAATTATTATTAATATTAATAATAAAATATACTGGCACTATAATCACAATCTGTATTGAAAAATGCTTTGATATACATTTACTATACTTAATTGAGATTTCATGCACATTGCACGTTCGACTAAATAAAAACGATTGTTCAATACAATAGATATACGTATCACGTTTATAGTAATTTTTAAGTTTTTTTTTCGTTTAGACGTCCGTCACCCGGTTAAAGCTCCTATCTTTGGCCTACGTCCATTTTACATTTGTTTCCGCTTTGTTCCCCAAAAAACTTATTTTTACGTTCACCCGGTGTGGTGTAAGCCATCGTCAACAGCTGTGTTGTAAGCGACTGAGACTGTCAAATAAAAAACAAATCTCGTTAAATCCACTAAACCCGAACTTCATTGCGAGCATTATTTCATAAGCACGTGGCTGAATGTCTTATTCCACGCGGCATACGAACGTTCGAATGTGACACTCACACATGCTCACACAAACAAAATAAACACTATATAGTTAAGCACTAAAGATAAAATAAACTACAATCCCCAGTACTTGATGGCCAAAAGCCTAGATCGTTAAAAAACAAAATCGTCATTTCACATAAGTTTTAAAAAAAATACAGCATATTATTAGTAACTAACCGAAAATGTACAATTTTACAACCATCACAAATTTTATCATATTACAATAATATACATGACGTATTACCATATAACGTTTGATACATTAAATATTTCACAAAACTATGCAACATTGTGTTTTTAAAAAAATTGTTTGATGATTACGCTAATTTAAAACATTATAATGATCGTTGTTCATTTCATACAAAATCAATAATTAATATAATAATATCGTGGTACTATTTTTTGCGCGTTTGTCGGCATTCGCATTTGTAGGTCACGCAAACCGTTACGGTCAATATTTCTTAAATTATTATCACGGTGCGTTTATCGAATCATTTAGCGATTTTTTTTTTTTTGATTTTTTTAATTAACCACCTATACATTTAGTTTTTAAACGCACTACGAGAAATCATGGGTTTTAATGATTTCTTTTCCGGGTCTCACGTTTCCAATGACGTTTCTTGATAGTTTGTACTTTAAAATCTTCTATGAGCGGCACCGAAGCTAAAACTAAATAATAATAAACGCGTGGATTAAATATACGTTATAGGAATTGTACCTGTAGTGTATGATGGAAACGAGCAATTTAATAACATCATCAATGGGTGAAAATATGTAATTACGATTTATGATACACATCATCGCAATTAAATGCTTCAATAATTTACCAGAATATTCGATGTTCAGACACTTGTGGATTGTATGTCCGTGTAATTAAAATAAATTGCATTTTCCATACAATCGGTATGTAGTCATCATCCTCCGATCGATTGCTATTACAATACGGATGACTCCAATATCAAAATGTAGTACCTTTTTTATAATAATTTATTGTTAACACCTATAGTATCTAACAGAATGAGATCCAAAAATGCTTTCAAAATTCCACTTAATATACAAAAATCAATGTAACTAATTCCCTGATGGATAAATAATAATTGTAATTTATATTGAAATCAATCCACTAAAAATTAATATTATTTTGTTTCAAAATATTACATGATTATTTTGTGGTTCGAATCATAGCAAAATAATACTATGTAAAAGTAAAAAAATTGCATAAGATTTGTTTTTCGTTAGTAAATAATATGTATTGTTTATTTTTGTTTTTTTTTAGTTTCGTACCACTATATAACTCCAGCCTCTCAAATTCTAGAACAGCTATCACCAAGTAGTATTGGTAAATATTTATTTTTACATTTTTTTTGTAAATTTGTTAGATTCTACATTTTTAATTTAATTTATTCAGCAATAGGTAATGTCATTCTTTTTTCCATTTAATTATTTATATTTGGTCGTCATAGTTTTCCGTACATCGTGTAATTTCTATAAATTATTATAGTGCCATGTACTAAACTGGATTTTGTGCTTAGTATTGAATAATACTAATAAATAAAAGGTGATTCAGACGAGTTAAATAATAATTAATAATGCATAAAATATTATACAGAAAAGATATCTACTATTATTAGTATTTCAATATATTATAAAATAGTATAGGTACATTATCGTTCGCATAAGTCATTGTCAACCTCAGTTTCTATACACATATTTTTTTTTATTTAACAGTTAGATGTTAATACATTTAACAATAAAAGCCATTAACTTTACATAGTATTATATTATATATAATTATACCTACTAGCAATTAGGTAATTATAAAAAGGAGACTAATAACTATAATATATTTTGTTTGTGTCATTATATTTAAAGCTATTTCGATGTTGTAGAGGAATAATAATATGACGTTTTCTGATTGGCAGACGTGGGATTCTCTGATAGTCTGATGCGTAGTACTTTTTTTCTTTTCACCTTCATTGGATTTGCATTCCACCATTAAGTGTTTTACCATCAGAACTACTCCACGTGAGGTATATTCTGTTGGTGATTGATTTTGTGTGAGGTAACCACGTATAACATAATTTTATCAGTCAGTTTTTGTTTTTTGTTATTTCTAATTTCTATTCTTCTTGATGTTTTAAACAATTATTTATTTATTTTAGTTAATATATAATTATACTTTAATTATAATTATAATGACATGCACGTCCATAATCTATTAAATTATGAAATTATATACCTAAGTAATAACCAATGAATTAGCTAGGTTACTAGTTTTGCTATAACAAAATGCTAATCTTCTAATCGATGTACCTATACTGTCTAGTGGTTATACTACCTACTTATATTAATATCATGATAATAAATACTTACAGGTTTATTTTAAATTTCATGGTATACAATATATAATACTAGGTATATAATATAATATAATACTGAAAAGATAGAACAAATAAAAAATAAAAACGAAAAATAAGTATAGGCAAGTGGGTACCGGCCACTTTAAAGTACATATTTAGGTGTCGAGTGGGTTAGTAATGTAGGAATTTTAAATTTGGATTCAATAATATACCATTGTATACAAAAAATAATTCTGAGTGGAAATTGTCTGTCAACCTATATTACTAATTATACTCATTTATTTTACTTTTAGAATTACAGTAGAGTTAGGTAACCTAAAGTACTATATTTTTTAGAGTTAATATTATTTTTAAAAATTGTAATTTTTTATGATCTATAATACAAACTTTGTATAGTAATTATTGGATAAATTTGTTTTTATTTGATAACAGTTAGCAATATTAATGTATTATGGCGTATTTAAAAAAATAAAACTCAATCAAAATACTTATATTTTTTGATGTGTTATAAACATCATTTAGGTATACTATTTTATACAAAAATAATAACATTGGTAGGTAGGCACGTCTGTAAGTAACATTTATTTACGAATAATATTAAAAATTTTGATTAAGTATTAATTATCGGTAGTCACTGAGTTTAAATTGTATTTAACATGAAATGTCAGTGCTCTAAAGATCATATTTTCGTGAATATTGTATCATTTTTGGTCAAATAGTTTATACAATTTCTTGCTTTAGTGGTAATCGCAGGGGATTAAATGTCATAACAACTCAATAAATTTTAGGAAATTTTTTATGTTAGTAATTACAACCCATATTCAAAAAAAAAAACTTTTTGTCCTATTGAGTTTAATGTTTTCCATTATTTAGCATAATTAATAATATTATATAGAAGATAGTATGAAGAATTTTGAAGTCTGAACCTTTGTTCCATTAAAATTTGTAAGTCAAATGTTATTAGTTATTTTAAAGTGTTATTATAGGTAAATGTATATTATTATCTGTAATAAATAAAATTAATAAGTATCTGAAAAGTCATTACAATAAATTAAATATTATATATATAATTATATAAAATCATTCTTCGTTGTTATAATTATTTTTATTAGCTATTGGTATTTACCTTATTTTATATTTATCACAGTAATTAATACAAACAAGTATAATGATTGGAATATGGCCCTGCAAATAAAATACTTACAAATCACCCTAGGATTACTACATTAAAATATGACCTTATAACTTCTGGCTGTACTGCATTAACTCACTTGATTGAAAATATTTTTTTCGTGTAGATTTCTATTATGAAGCGTATACTATGTGACAGCAGTTAGTCATAGGGTTGAAGTATTATTTAATTGTAAATGCAGCATTTTTTTATAAATAAAAATAAAGTGCGTAGAAGACAGCAGTATAAGAAAGAATATGATTAATTCGCCATCAATTATAGGTACTCTTAAGTGTATATTTAAATAATAGTGTAACAGTTGACCTCGTGTTAAAAATAATTAACTGCTTACCAGATAACATATTATCTTTAAATTTCCATATCGATTCAATTGACCTACATATCTACTTTCAACGTGACAATAGGGTGAATGTGATACATCTTTAATTAAAAATCAATTCTTAGTATATATTTTTCACCATTACATCCTTAAATTAGCAGAAAGCAATTTTGTTCCTATCGATACTGTTATTTTTTTAATCAAAACTATTAACATTTTAAAATATGCTTAAGAACAATTTAAAATAAATTGTTTTATATTTTTATTTTTGAATTGTTATTTTTTATTCATTGTATAGTTTACAAACTGTATTAGTTTGTTACTACTAAAAAATAACGATAATTTTCAAACTTATAATATATCATCAGTCATCGCCTAAAAATCTTAATATATTATGTACATGACTCATGAATCTTCAAAAAAATGTTTTGTTGTATTAATATAATTAAAAGTATTTTAAATTCTAGTTGACTATTGATTGTATCCTGTACCATAGAAAATTTGATTATTCAAAAAAAAAAACAGATTATAAATGATATTTTAAATATTAAAAAAAATATAAATATTATGATGATTAATAGGAATATGACAGTAGTCTTGCTTTGCCTCTTAAACAAAATATTAAAAAATAAATAATGCTAAAAAAAATTTAAAAATTCAAATAGTATTCAAATTATAATAATTCGAATTTACTTAAAAAAAAAACAAATTTCCAAGTATATATATATATTTTTTGATAAATATTCTCTAATATTTTAATTATTATACATTAATTATATTTAATACTAGCTGTCCTCAAGTACTCTGTTGCCCTTAAAAAATGCATCCATGCTAAATTTGGTAACCTAATGGCTAATGCTAACATTTAGTGTAACGCCTGTGAATAAACAATATTTTTGTTTTTCTGATTTGATGATCGATGATATTTCCAACATTTCGACTTGACATAAAGTATTCACTTAAATACTAATTTACGATAATAATTAATTGCTATTTTTGTTTTATTCGTGTTACCAAGCGAACAAATGAATAAAACAATAAAGGTATTTAAGTGGGAATTAGCTCTGTTGTATATTATTTATCGAATGGGTCACTATTATTATAGGTGTGTTAAATTTGAACTCAATAATATATTATTGTATACGAAAATCGATTCTGAGTCAATGTGACCAAGAAATATATTTATTTGATATAGCTACTGTTTTTTTATAAGTATTTAATTATTATAATAATATAATATAATACTTACTATATTATATCAACTTATATAATATAAAATTTAATAACACCTTTCTGTAAATACCGTAGAACAATAGAAATAATTTCGTAGCACCAATGAATAAATAATATTTTAAAATAAACTGAAATATTATATTGTTTAGTAAAATTTTAGTACCTAGTATAAAATACATAAAAGTTTAAATTCCAATAAGTTCCCATTAATAATGTTTTAAATTATAACAACATAATTAACTTATTGTTATTTATCATTTAAATAAGTAATTTCGTTCAAATTTGAACTAAAAATATCTATAGAAAGTAATCGTTTCTATATATTTTTAGATTTTATGGTTTCATTATAGAATACTTATGAGGAATCTTGTATTAAATTTTCAACTATTTCTACCCAGCAAATAATTTTTAATCACCTTTTATAATTTATTAAGACTGAGGAATATTATTAATCACATCTTACATACTTACACATGAAAACAATTTATAAAAATGCAAAAAATTAGTATAAAAGGTTCTACCTACGCCTAAAACACTTAGGTACCCTACAAATCCACTTCGCTACAATGAACATCCCGGGAAACCCATTATTTGCGTTAATAAGCGCAAATGATGCTGATGATAAGAATCTGTAGTAAATCAAAAATGGTCGTAGTTGCGCACACAATCTGAACTACTACCCTCTTATGTATATATCTGCACACGCATGTAGATACATATACACATAAGGATTTCTATTATAAAGTAAATTGACTTACTCTTGTTTGATTGTAGACTTGACAGCAATTGAATGCAGCCAGTGTAGAAAAAGTGGATAGGTGTGATGTTTACTCACTCAAATATAATATCAATTAAAATAAAACACAAGTGATATAATGTTTACATTGAATTAGGTAATAGGTTTATTGTTTTTAAAATAAGACACAAATAAGCATTTATTTTACGTTTACATAAAGTGGCTCTCGACGTATGTCCATCACCAAAGGCGCACGTAGGGAGAGTGACGTTGTGTACCAGAGCCTGATGGTTGATGGGTGTCTTTAGAGCCGGTGGTGTAATAAAATTATATAATGGTCAAAGGACATAACAGTGTCTGATCACATATGTTCACTATCGTGTGAATAATTTACTGAACATATGTGCGACTATGAATATGTAAGGGATTATGATGATGCCACTATTATAGCGTTATATGTGGCTATCATTACAAATCTTTAATCTAAAAAAATTAATTAATTAATTAATAATATAAAATATAAATAAAAAGAGACTAAAGTGTCATCATTAGATAGTTTATTCAATCAAGTTGTTCAAGTTTAGTTTTAAATAGCATACTCTAATACCTACAGGTACAGGTTATATATTAATAATAATAATAAAAAAAAAAAAATACAAAAATATATTGTTTGAAAAACTAATACAAATATTCTATACACAATTTTAAAATCTTAGGGTATAAAAACAATTTTTTTTGTTTACGAATTTTTTCAAAATTCTAACTTTAACTGTATATAAAAAATTATTGTGAATATAGATTTTTGATATTTTATAATTGACTAATCACCAATTTATGAGGAGTTTTGTTATTAAATTCAAGCATTTCTACTCAACAAAAATGTTTAATTGACGGTTATTAAAAAATTGAAAAGTTCTTATTAAATCTATATCTAGCTAAAATGAATCATAATATTTGAAAAATTTTATCGTACATAAACAGTAATATAGACATTTGATGAAAATGTTAAGTATCTATCGTTATTCGTTATTGAGTTACGCTAAAATACAAAAACGGGTTTGCATACAAATTAAGGTATTTTGTTAATTTTTTCTGATTATAAAAATGAGTACTAGCAATTTTTAAGTTTGGCTTATCCAATGTACAAGCTAGATTAGATTAGATTTGAAACCATCTCCGTATTTGAAAATTGAAGCATTTTATTAACAACTTTTTATAGTATACTCGTCTACAAAAAAAAATAATAATAATAAACACATCACTGTAAAATTAATAGATTCATCACAATTCAGAATCTAAAAATGTACTGAATTACACAACGTTTCCCATGAAAAAGATCGTGCGTAAAACTCTCTTTGTATGTAACCTAATATGAAACCAAAGCCTTTTTAAATGTACCTAAGTTGGCCGCAATAATTGTTAAAATATTTTAGTTATTTGATTTTCTATCAAGCATGGAATTGCTAAAAAAAAAATGTAAAAAAAATTATATTTATATTGATTCCATGTATTAAACACAATGTTAAATGAGTGGATTTGACTAAATATAAGATACAATAGTCTTAAATACATTTTAACCAAATGCAAGAATAATTACAAACTACATCAGTAGTATAAATTATCACACCGTTTATCAAAAAATTTAAGCTTCGGTACCTCTAATGTATTCAAATTCCTAAAAGATAAGAAAAACTTTATATAAAAACATAAAATTGTATTTATTTAAATATGCTAATTTTTCCTTTTTATCCTCCCAACATTGTTGTAATCATTATAAATTAATTATTAATAATATATTATTATAAATATATTTCATTATTATTATTTACTATTAATCGCCGAAAACAGTTATTATTAATTATAAATAATGATTATTTAAAAAAATATGAATCTAAAAAAACGTATTAAATTATAATAACTGTTTTATTTTCAGTAACCAATGGCTACTCTTTATAAGTCAATTAATAATCTTTTTTCATGTGCCGAAATATCTCTGTATAAGCCGCTCTTTAAAATGAAAATTTTGCAATACCCTTACTTAGTTTAAATTTCCTTTCTAGAAGCTATCTAATTGCTAAATTTCAATTTTATATGTCATATAGCGTTTGGTCAGTGAGCAAATACGCTTTCGATATTTTTTATATAGATGTGTGTATTTAAAAATGAATAACTCCATTGTTAACTAATTCATAGAATTGGAAATAGGCTTAAAATAAAATAGATACCACTGTTTTGATTCATATTTCGGTATTTCATAATATAGGACTTATATTTTGTTTGTTATTAATTTCAATAATAAAGTTATAATTATACGGCGTTATGAGTAGATTATTTAGGTACACAACTGTCATGGTATCATTTATCGGCAACTATCTAGAATATAATATAAATTATAAATTGTATCACATAAATCTAGAAACCAAGTTGATAGCTATAACATATAAAATAGATGGTTATAATAATTTGCAGGCATTTTCCTTTTTTTGTACAAAATTTAAAATCTTACAATTAAATTTTTTAATTCAGTAAATATTAAATTCTGAGTAGAACGATGAATGCATTGGTTTTAAAATGAAATGTAACTGTTTTAACGTATAAAAGCAATTATTACTGTAGAAAAAAAAACTTTGATTTTCAACATCAAAATTATTTTCTCTCTTTAGAGATATTAGAATACTGCAGGTATATGAATTTTGTTCTATATTGTAATTTTATTTATCTAACAAATTCACTGTTTACTGCTACTTTCTATCTCAGATTTTATTTTTATGCAACACCATATTATGAAACTGACATCGACATCACTGCTACTCATAGTTATTTATTATTTTTATTTTTTATTTTTTACTTTTTATTTTTTATTAAAGCAATGACCATTGGACTGACTTTATGGTATACAATTAAATATTATTTGAATAAATTCAATAATAGACTTAACTTTGCGTGGGTATGGGTTTAATGCATAGGAAAGGTTATCTGGAAATCCTGAGTCTCTTTATTCCTTTTTATAGTTCCGACATTTTGTGAAGATGTGTTTGACGGTTAGGGGAGTACCACAGCTGGAGCAAACTGATGGGTCTTCTCTCTTCATAAGGTGTTGGTGGGTGACATATATTTATAACAAAATAATATATGATTATGAAATAATAACATAGTACATAACTATAATAAAATAATAGTATTTACTTTTAAATATTAAATACGACAATATTTATGTAATATGTTTAAACGTTATACACATAATAATTTATAAGATAATTATAAGATGATTGTACAGTTATCATTCAAAATGTTTAGCAAAAGAACAATAGCTTTTGTTAAATAAAAGTCAATATTCGTGTGAGTGTGTGTGTGTAACCAAGTCTTAAGCGCATTCACGCACATAGGCGGAAATTTGGTACATATGTATACGATATGTATACTCACTACTCAAGGATATGCAACACAACGCAAAATTTTTAAGTATTGTATTTTAAAAAAGAGCTCACACAGGGAATTTTCGAGATTAACGAAAAGTTACATACTTTTGTTTGTAAATAGAGTTACGTTAATGAAATGGTTATTAAAATTGAATACAATTTTATACCTGTGTTTTGGTCGAAACCACCCAAAATAACTGTATTGTTAATGTATGCATAAGGTGGAGTTTAAGAAGTCAAATTTAATTTGTCATGGGCAACGCCGTGGGAGATCATATTATATATAAACATATTCTGGTATAATACAATAGGAATATATTATTGAAAATGATCTTTACGTAAAACAATTATTTTTTTGGATAAACAGAAGGATTTGAGGGGATGAGGTGGATACATTTTAGATTATAATTTAAATAATAGAAATAGTTTTTATAGTAAACTATTGCTTGGCATAAAATTTATTGTAGTATCGATCTAGCTGTTGATTATAGTGGTCATCGTTGTCTGGTGAGAGGAGGATCCAAAGAATGACATTTTTTAGGGCACTAAAACTACACAAGTATGTATGCGGTAAGAGGACGCATCGGTGACTGTCGCAGGAAACAATAACAGTTGTGCTATCGAACACTAGTGTGAAACTGCTGTTATCATTGATAACTAATTACACATTAATTGTTGATAATTATATTGAATTTTTAAAAGTCTATGTTGTTGAAAGGGAGTATCATTAAATTTTTTTTAATTTCAATGGTTTACAACTTAAATTATTTTAGTAAATAAATATTGTAAAAGCATAATCATGCATTGAAATAGTATTATATAATAAAAAAAATGGTTCTAAAAATATATTTTTAAGAGCATTTATTAATATTGAAGTATCAGCGTATAATTCAATTTTCAAATAGTTTTTATTAAATGCACCAAATAAAATAGTTCTAGTTATTAACAATTTTTTATGTTTTCAGGATAATTTTTGAATTTCAGTCTATTAATTATTATTTTAAATTTCATCAGATTTCAAAATATTATTATTCACTTTGTTATTAATAACTATTTAAAATAATAGTAATACTTTTTATATTTTATAACGTGTATTAAGTGATGACGTGACCAAATTGTGCTACTCATAATACATCTAATTAATTTATTAAAACAGATAGACTGTAAATTATACATAAATATTTAATAATGATATTTTGTATATTTGTGTAGTATGATTCGAAATTTAATATCGCATATAAGATGTTTCAGTATAGGTTTAAACTTAATTAATCTCCACATACATCCACGACTAATATAGATTATAGCGTGTACTTACGAAATAATAAAAAATTGTAAAGCTGTAACACATTTAGAAAAATATTGTAAATAAAATATTAAATCGAAATACATATATTTTAATCAAAAAATCTGATATTACATAGTTCATAAAAATACTTCAATAGGTATTTATTAGACAGTAAATGACAATGCTGAATACAATTTTATACCATTTCCGTACTTGATAGAAACTTTAATTATTTTTACAGACATGGATGACGCACATGAAAACAATTACAAAAATTAAGATACCGAGAACCTATAATTATAGACCAATTAGTATAATATCTGTACGTATGTTGTATCATCATAGTTGTCGTCGTCGTCGTCATCATTGTCAGAAAGATGATAGTTTAAAGACCCTATGTAAATACTATTGTCTTCTTCGTATTGTGATTGTGTTTTCTTTTTACGTTTCGTTGAACATTTCATATTGAAATCAGAATATTATCCTGAAAGCTATAAGTAGAAAAAACGACTACGGCTTACTCCACTTTAGTTTGCTCGCAATACTTGAATAATAATATGATATAATATTTCTACGCAAATTAATATATGTTTATTATTTCCGTGCTATAGATACACGTATTTACGCATATTTCGATCTGATAGAATAATGGCATATCCTGTTTAACAACAATAATATTGCTTTTTTGAGTTCAAAAATAATTAAAAACATCAATTGATAAAACTGAAATGCATTTCATATTACACTTGGACCCTACACATCACACACACACGGACCCATCCGTGCATACAAATTACAAACAAAAACAATATTTGATTTGGTTTTTTTTTTTACAATAAGCGTTTTATATATATTATAATGATTTGATCAATACTCAATTCACAATAATACCATAAATATTTTAATATTTAAATTTAATAACATTATTTTCGTTCAAACAATAATAGTGTTGAAAACAACGTAACAACAAGTACAGCACATAACAATACAGAATTACAGCTATTCATGAATAAGTCATATTATTTGAGCATTCAATAAGTATAATAATACAAACTAATTTTTATCGTTTCAATTTGACAATAATAATATATTATAATGCACATAATTCAAAACTCAGTAAATAAAAATACTTGTACAAACAAACATTCGCTGTGTTAGTGCCTGATATAAATGTAAGTTTTTTTATAGTTTTATCAATCTCCCTATATTAAAAACTATTATGTGATATTTTAAGGTAATTAAAATTAATACTTTTTAATTGTTTTTTTTTTTTTTTTAAGAATGAATATCAAGTAGAGGGTTAGTAAGAGGGTTTTATTCAGTTTAAGATATTAATTGTATACAAGTATACAAATAGAAACAAAAATTTCCAAAGTCACTTATGTTGAACAAGTAAATTCATTAGGTTTGAAAATAATTTTTACGTCTAAATAAAATAACTGATAAATTTAATTTTTTCTTAATTATTTAATGATTATATTCTATTAAAAATACACAATATAATGTTTCATAATTTGTTACTATGTTTCCGCTTAGTTTTCTATTACAATTATTTTTAGAATAATAACAAATGAATAAAAAATAAAAATTGTATACATAAAAATATAAACCTAATTGTTTAATATTGTATAATTTACATGTACATTTTAAGTAAAAATAAAATTATAGCATAATAGTAAAACCAACACATTGTATACAACACAAAATAATACAACATTACATTTATATATATATAAATCATAAAGTAATTTAAATATCAAAAGCAGGTTAAAAAATAAACTATAATATAAACACTTAAAGTTTCATACTATCAATTCATTAACTGCCAAAATATTTTAGTATTTCATGTAACAAGTATAACATATATATCTAATCGATACTATTTATTAATCATTATTCATTGGCGTATTAGAAAAGTGTGTTATTTATTTTTGTAAGAATACATAGCTAATTATAAAGAGTTATTTCACTATTAAATGTATTCGTTTAAATGTCAACAAATTTCAACATCATAAATTTCATAAAATGTTCAAAATTTAAATTTTGTATGAGTTTAAGATGATGAAGATAATTTAAATACATCACTTGAAACTTAAGTATAAATTATGTATTTTGAACATGGTGTAATATTATGTTATTTACCATCAATTTAAAACCGGTTTTAATTATACAGCAACACAATTTAATTGCAAAAAAAGGTTCGTTAATTTTTTTTAAGTTTTATTTTTATTATCAGCTGTAGGTATACTAAACAGCGTTGATGAGTAAAACGATTACGAATATGTAATCGAAATAATAATGTTCAGCGAGAGAGTCGATTAAGATAAGATTAAGTTAAGATTGTAAAAATCATTATTACCATAAAACTATATTTTTTTAATTTTAGAACGCAGTTTTTCACAATGATAATGACAATACTTTAAAATTCCCAATTTAACGAAAAAAATATACAATAAATAATGTAAATTAAATTTGTAGACTGAAGAAAACAATATTGATCCAAAACGGAAGTTTAAAACCTTAAATTTGACATAGCAAAAATTCCAAATAAATATTTATTGCTTATTTAGGACGACATCATAATGTAGGTAATAATGTTTATTAAATAGGCTTTAAAAACCATTGTTACCTAACTTTAGTTATCAATATTCTTATTAATATACTATAAAAACATTATACATGTATAACGGTTTTATATTTTTATTTATAAGTATGTAATATTATATATTATGGATAATAATGATTTAATAATGCATTATTTTTTCAAATCAATATTATTTGTTATTTTATTGTTTCGTGTACCGTTTCTATAATTTCGTTATTATGATTAATCAAAACATTAATTTTACATTACCGTGCCAATAAGTAATAATTTGTTTATTGTGTTTTTGGCCTATCAACTTAAAAATCACATACCTTTTTTTTTTTTATCAGCTCAATTATATATGGCATTCAGACATTCAGTCATATTATGTTATACACATTAATCATACTCTATACAGTCCACCGCATACACAACGCATTATTGGTACATGCATATTTTGTTCCATTAAATTAAGAATTCTATTGTTTGGGTAACTTGGTTGAAATATTTAGAGAAAAAAATGGTAACATATTAATCATTAATATTGTTGTCTTGTCATAACAAATACGTTTTGTTAACGAAATTCAAGACTAAAATATCGAACGTATAAAATTATTTGTAATCACATCTTATAATCCGAGTGTCTGATAATAACATTACAGGTATCATTTAGACATCACATTATTTAACAGTATTAGAAAAAATGTAAAACTATATAGAATAGAGTTCAACTATAATAATATTATTATAGTAGGTATTAATAAAAAAACAGCTAAATAATTTTCGAATTTACCAAATAATAAAATCTATTGTATACCGTATTTCCACAAGATACAAATGTCTTAAGTGTATTGCTATATCAATGCTATTACTATGAAATTACTATGACTATAAAAATAATAATAGCGATTATCTTAATATATTACTATGTTAGTAATTCATAGTGTGAATTTATAAATTAATTGTATATAATACAAATACTATCACATATTACATAATTTTGATTGATATCACGTAACTATAAACATAATGAAACGATTTGAATACAATTTTTAATTTTTAAACAATACTGCCATATTATGGTGATACATCCAAAATTATAATATAACATGAGTATTTAATATATAATATTATACCTAAAAATAGGTATTGGATATATGAAAACAAAAAACATTGTTTGATTAATAAATTAATAAATAGGTAATAATAAAATTGTATTAAAATCATGGCATACGAATATCGTATATAATAATATAATAGTATATGTCATAGTATATCACATGATGTACATTTTACAATTCTGTGAGTGTATGATATAATATTATACTTGAGTATGTAATATAAATATAAACGATAAAAATTTTAACAGCGCATAGAAATTTCCTAAGAGATAGGAAAAAATAATTTATTTGAGTGGAGATAAAATCATTAATAGAAAAAAAACGAAAAACCGAACAAATAAGGGTAAAAAACAAAAATTAAAAAAAAAACCAATAGGTTCTGATGAACGAAAAAAAAGTTTTGGAGTGAAAACTAATGCAATTATTGTTATACAAGAACAGTAATACGTCACGCACGTAAACATTTTTTACGAACAACGGTGTAATAATAATGTGCACGGAAATCTTTTTGGAGTAAATCGCTTTTATTATTTATCAATCGATAAACGTAGTACGTATATGTGTCGGACAATCCATTAACTCCGCTTATGGACTACTTCCAATAGCGGACAATGTGTATTTCATTAGAAAAATTACATATAAGCTTGTGTGTATACAATTCAGTTTTATACCTATGTAAGACTATTAGAATCCTAAGAATGAATGCAACATAGCAGTTTATTTATTTCCTTATGTCTTACACACGCATTCAAATGTTTAAATTAATTGTGTTATAATTCAAAAAAGAACAATCGCATAATTTTTATATTTTTCAATTATTTTATTATCATATTAATATATAAATGTTATAATTTTCAAAATATTTTGAATTGCTTTGAGCTATTTATAGATCATTGAAATTTTCATTGTTTTTTATAGCTTATTTTACATATAGATAAAAATATATATATATTGATAAAAATGATTGAAAATGTAATAGAAGATTTCTAATAAGTACCTACCTAGTCGATTTTCTATTTAATTAAATTAAGAATTTTAACAAAACCGAATACCAGATATTGTTTACTCTTCTCATTTTGCTTAAATTGACACAGAATAATGGAATATATTATGTTTTTCAAATACTTCAAATATTGAAAAGAACGATTTTAATTTAATACCGAATGTTTAAAACAGCTAAAGTATTTTATTTTAAAATTATTTTTCTTATTATTTAACTGTACTAATAGTAATATATATTAACACTTTTATGCATTTTCAACAACAAAATTATTTGCAAATTTTTGCGATTTTGAAATAGGTATTTCGTAAAAATTTGAACTTAAAAGTTTAAACGCTTTTAAAAAAAAAATGTGACTGACGACTTTTGATTTTTTTTTTTTAACAACTTATAAGAAACTTTATGTTCATTTTCAAATTTTTTTGGACACTCAAAATTTTTATATCGACACCATAAAAAAAAAAATTCTCAAAAACATCAAAAATTTCAGTTGTCTATGAATAGCTCAAAATATTTTGAAAATATAACTGTATATAGATAACACTAATAAAAACAATTGGTGAAAATGTCAAGTATTTACAATGATTAGATTTGAGTTACAATCATATAAAAAAATCGATTTAGTCGAAAACTGGTTTTTTATGAAAATTCCCGTTTTTCTCAATTATTTTTAAAACTGTTGAAAAATCCATTACTTTTGGCTTCTATAATGCATCAAGGATATTCAATTTGCCACCGAAAACTACTCCCGAAGTTTGAAATGTAAGCATTATTTCGACATTTTATGCTGTACATAGAGACAAAAACACACATCATTGTAAAATCAATACATTCATCACTCATTTGTTAAAAATCTCAAAGAAATATACATTAAGATACCGCATTAAGATTTTTAGAAATTCAAAAAACAATATGATAAAAGAAGTATTTTAAATTATTTGAAATGAATAGCCTATAGTTTGCCACTACAAATATAAATTATTTATTTTTTTAGTTTCTAGTTTTTAATTTTTTAAATGATTAATTTTTTTAATTTTTCTACTTTTTTTAACCTTTTGTATGACTAAACCACTGATGTATCACTAATAAGTTATTAGAAATAACCTAACCTAACTAAACATATATAATAATAATAATTTAAAATAAAATACTTTTGCTGTTTTGAACATTTGCTATTATATCAATTAGCTATTTTGATATTCGCTTTTTTGGACTCGTGGTTTTGACGTGATACCTTAACATTGGAAATATTTATAAAATGGAAATGGTGATTTGAGTAATATATTTCAAAAGTTTTTTTTTCGGAAATAGACATCGCTGTCAATTATATGGTATGTATAATATATTTATTTTAAATGTGGATAGTAATTAATAATCTATTTGGAGTACAGTATACTATACTATATATACTATATACTCGTATAATAAAATGTCT
Source organism: Aphis glycines (assembly GCA_009761285.1). NCBI lineage: Eukaryota > Metazoa > Arthropoda > Insecta > Hemiptera > Aphididae > Aphis > Aphis glycines. The sequence continues at coordinate 1,817,245 of VYZN01000019.1, forward strand.
ACAGCGCGCGGCGTAGCGGTCAAACATTATTCGTATAGCATACTTCTTTTATTAGGTATAATATCTTAATTGTTTCAAATGAGAACAATAAAAATAAATAACATAACTTGAAAATACTTATGGTTAAAATAAAATGGATTTTAAATAAGTCATAATTCTCAATCTTCCATTTCTTTAGTTGTACCACTGTTTTATAGTTATGAAAACGCCAGTATAATTCTTTGTTTTATAATACTTATAATTAAAACAACTTGTACAAGAATGATAAATATAATTACCAATAATTATATTAATTATTTTTTATTGGAATTTATTGATTAAACGCATGAACGTGTTGTGTAAGTATAAATTAACAATTCTATTCAATACCTTAATACCATACACCCGTATTATTATATTTATTATAGTTAATAACCTCTGATTATTGACATGATTGCATTTTAATACAATTAATTAATTGTATTAACAAAATATATTTTTAATACACAATTTTAGTTAATTTTACTAAATACAATATTGAACTATGATTCTATTATTTCAAATAATTGGTTATTAAAATTTAGTTGAAAATCATTATTTTAATCTGAAATTTTACGAAAATCGTGGTGTAACAAATAACACGACTAGGTGTGTATTGTATTTCATTATATTTAAACAATAGGAAGTTCACCGTTGTTATTTATATTTAGTACTAAAATACTGAGCCAAGAAAAATACACTAATATATTTGTAGTTATTACAAATATCTACATCGTATTTTAGCTAAACGGAGACAAAGCATAACATACATTTTTTAAGATAAAAAAATTGAAAAGTAAGTCAACAATTTATTGTATCCTACAACCTATACTTAATGAGAATTTAGATATTTTTTTCTTTCATTGAATCAATCGTCAAAATATTTTTCCGTGGGAAATTGATTGGTGAAAATTCCCAAATGTGTGGTATAAATTGGTAAAAATCATGGTACAATTAATGGCGCAGGAAAAAAGTGGATTTTTGAACTTTGTGGTGCTAAAGAAATTTACCTCATATTGTTATCAAACCTACGCACATCAATAAAAATAATTTCTTCATATAAATACACTAAAATAATATCCAATTGAGTTCAAATTATAACATAATATATTCATTATAAAATTCAAATAAAAATATTATATAATATAGCCTATATAGGTAATGATGATCGATGATGACATGCTGTCAATGATCATATAAAAAAAATAATTAACTGCAATAAAGTACCTAAGTACTTAAATTGATTTTCTATTTTACATAAATAAAGTAATTTTAAAATTAGATAGGCACCTATACGTCAATAAATAGTTTATGACTAAATTAAAAATTACTAAATAATATAACAATAATATTAATATGACTAAATTATATGATTAAATTTATAAATTTTATATTAATTACTACATTATTAGTAATTGTCTGTTTTATTCTATTTTCACTATAATAGTTCAAATGCTCTTTCTAATAGATAGATATTTTGTAACTTATCACCAATCATCACTTTTGATACCTTAAATTCATAGGCGTGCGCACGGGTAGGGCTGATTGGGCTTTAGTCCCACCTGAGCCTTTTTTTTATACGTGAATGGGTACTTGGTACTTAAGAAAGTATAACAAAATAAATCTAAATCATAGATATTTACATAATTAAAAATATACTGGTTGCCCATCGAGATGTTAAAATTTTAAATCAATATTGATGAATTGTATAATTTATTGTGTGAAATAATGAAAAATGATTTAATGATTGTTTACATTTTCCAGTCACCAACAAAAAGGTTACTTCGAAATTTGTATTGGAAATTTCTACAATTTTTTTCTTGGGTCGCCATGACAGAGGGGGGGGGTCAGATTAAATTTAGCCACACTTGACTCAAAAGTCTGCGCACGCCTATGCTTAAATAATATTGTATTCTATACAATATTATATTATATTGTATTATATTGTATTATATTGTATATTTACTTATAATATTTCATAAAATTAATAAACCTAGCCTACCTATAACAAATGAGTGGAGATATTTTAAAGTAATTAGGTATAGATACAATTGACATACCTAATGCTAATTTTTAATATAAGAGTTATATTATATAATATTAAATAATATTAAATAATAAAAAAATGATACTAAAAAAATAAGGATAATTTTTTGTTTGTTTTTTTTTTAATGCCATTATATCAACCTATAGTCATTTAAAGTCACACTTACAACGACATAAATAAGATAAACTCTGCGCCTACCTATACAATTTATTTTTTAATTTACTTTATAATAATGCAAGTGTTGCTTGAAAAAATAAATTATAATAATAATAGCTATATTTATATCATTTTATATTATAAATCACGTACCTATGTAATACAAATATTTAAAATAATAATTTATTAATATAAATTATAGTATACCTGCCGAATAGTAATGCAATTAATAAATAAAAATTGTATTTAAACGCTTTGTACTAAAATATTATAATTTATAATATTTTATTAATGTAACAATGTGATAGAATATTAAATATTATCAAAAAATGTTTGATAAAATAATGCAATTATAAGTTATGTTATACTCTTATATTTTATTGATAGGTAGGTGTATAATACATTTATCGTGTATAATTTGAACTTTATCAACACATAATTATATTTAATACATTTTATTAATAAATATTTATGTAATTTTGTAAATATTTTAATTGTAAATGAGACTAAATTATTATTAATGAAAAAGTAAAAAGTAATGAAACTTGTAAAAGTTTTTCTGGAAATTAATTTTTCATAGAAAATTGTTTAACAATAATAATATATAGGTAGTATTTGATATTTTAACATTATTAAACGGGTTTTAAAGAACTAAATTTATATTATATTGTATGTGATTATACGCCTATTATAAATTTGTAAATAAAATAAGATTTAATTTCTTATAATAAAGATATCCATTTTAATTGATAAACGATATTATGCCTACGTTATTATTGTGCTCATAAAGGCATACAGCATACATTAACTGTAACCAAACACGTAAATACAAACTATAAACATTAAAAACTAATAACCCGATGTATTAAAATAATTGCAAGTTCTCGATGTCATTATCCTAAATGGATTTTCATTCGTACGGAAACATAAAAAACAACTTTTCTAGGTGCAAAGTAAAAAATTTAAATCAATTAAAGTCCATTACAAAGTACGTTTCGGTATGAATAATAATAAAACATATATCAAGGTCTCAACGCTCAGATGATTGGATTATCCACGTTGTAAAATATAAGGTTACCAAAATTGTTTTTAATGTTCAGGCCTTGTTTAGATAACGTTCAGGAACGTTTACTCGATCGTATGATAATATGCTATACGACTATAATACTAGCCATGAAACATTGTATGGACGAGAAGGAGTTTGTGTTTCTCATTTGATGGTAGGTACCCATTGGCCATTATATGTATTATGCATTTATATAAATTATACCATGACAACTACCCCCTACACCACCGCCGTCGTCAAAGTGATATAATACTATGTTATAACTACTTAAAAAAAAAAAAAAAAAAAAAGCGCTTGCAAATGTACCTGCTTATGTGTGTGCATGTACAAGGACAATGTATGATTGAATGAAAATCCATAATGCGTGATGAGTACGAATCAAAAAACGGTAGGTAATCGAGAATAAGTTTGAATTGTAAAATATTAGTCGTTTTTACTCTTAAGCGTATGCAACTATTATTATCAATTATACGAGTATCATACATTTTTTAATATTATAGTGTGTATTTTTCGAACGCGCTTCTTAATACACTGCAACAGTGTATATACTTGTGTTGTTATTTTACCATTGGTTATATACATTCCACATGCTATACTAATACAATAACAACATTGACGATACGCTTTTGAACTATAGGTACGTACCGTACCTACATATTGCAGAATTTGTATACTTACCTATATATATACGTGTGCAGTGCTAGTGTGTCTACACACTGTATGCATTATACATATATATTATATAATATATAGTATGTGGGTGAGTGTATATGCGCGCGTGTGTATGTGTATAATACACTATCTAAGATTACCATACACATGTATTATACGCGTCTCTGTGTGAGTGTACGTGTCCGAGGAATTTATAAATATATAATGTACCTACGGATAAGTGATTTGAAAAAAGTGCACCGTACTGTAGTGGGGGGTAAGGGGAGAGAGAATATCGTCGATCGCGTATATATACGTATTATATGACATATAAGCAGAATCTTGAGACACCGAGTCCCACTTGCACTTTGCCCCACCGCCGATGTACATTAAAACATGGAATGCTTTGTTGTTATAAATAGTGTGCTTTGGCAAAATTGGCTTCATTTATTTACATTATACACGCATACACACACAAATCTGCAAGTGTATTCATTACAAATATATGTATAACTCTGGTCGGGTTGTGAGGGATTGGTGTGTGTGTGTGTGAGTGTGCGAGTGCAATGGAATCGATGGTCGTCGGTAACTTGTGGTGGGTGAGTATTGGCGGCGGGGTGGTTACCGAGCGAGGGGGCTACCTATGTTACACTACGCCACATACATAATGGAAGAGGTTTTCCTACCTCCACTACCGCCGTTCCAACAACAAAAGGCAGATGTCAGTCATTCCTTTCATTCATCGCCCGGCGGCGGCGGTAAAACTGGATTGACAACCGGCCGGCGCGGCGCAGCGATACTAGGTATATGGTAGTAAAATGCGATCTCGGCGTAGATGCGCGCGCGTGTGTCGGTGTACGATTGTGGGAGAGCAATAATATAATATAATATTGTGCGAGTGGAAAAAAAAATAATAATAACAAAATATATATATAATATATTACATTGAAAGTAAAAGAATAGCCGAGTTTTCAACGATAATTATAAAAATATAAATGTTATCGAACGAAAAATCTTGGTACGCGCACATACAATACAATAATATAATATTCCATTTGCGGTGATCAAATACAGCATGATGGTAGATTCGTGTGTGACGTCTGAGCAGGAGAAATAATGGTGTCGCGGCGGGTGTAGGCGGACGGCGGCTAGGAGAAGGTGGAGGTCGAGTAAACACGGAATGAGAATGTTGCGCAGAGTCAATAGGAAATAATATTGTTTTTTATTATTATTATTACTATTATTATTATAACGTCAGTGCATGACTGTGGAACGATGTCGGCGGCGCGACGGTGACGTCTGCTTTCATTAACCCGTTGTTATATTATAATATTATATATTCGAGGCGAATGGAAATGGATGGAAAAGAAAACGTGTGTTTAATAATATTGTATGCGTACAATGCCACCACCGCGGTCGCCACTCGAGATTAGTGCTTTTCACGTAACTCAGTTCTGTGCGCATCGCAGACTCCGTGGTAAACACGCACATTATTCTTTTATTCTCCTGTTGGACTTTGTATATTATGCACACGAAGACGTTTTAGGCACCGTCATCGTAGTGGGCTGCCCGAGCATTATCACCGGTCGATTATAATAACGCGTTATCATAACTTAAAATAATATAATATTTGTTGTGTCACACGGCCCGCGAGAGTGGTGCAACATTTTCGCTTTTCAATTCACCAGAACATTTGAATTAACGCTTTTCGTCGTCTGCTCTAGTATGCTGAATTCAATAGGTACGTATACAAACAAGCGGGAGCCATACCGAGGAAATATATAATATCAATGTTATTATAAAATCGATTCGTAGCGTCACTCACTGCATGTGTATGTATATGAGAAATAGTTCCCCGGAGATAAAGCCGAGTCAAACCAAATATTATCACTGGCTGGGCACCAAAATGTTTTCTTGCACCGTAAAAATAAAACTTTCCGCAGTTTGATCGTGATCAAATCGCCAGCTTGGTGAATAGTGCAGTCACATGCGTTTATAACGCTAACAAATCTCAGTAGATGGAACAATAAAATAGTTGTATAACTTATTTGCTCTATCCTAGTGAGTTTTGTATCATTTCGATACTAGGAATTGAAAAGAATACCCCTTCCGAAAATCTTGCTCTACCTCCCTAAAATGCATTTTAATCAAACTCCGTTTATATTGCACACTATATATTTTATAATAATATATCATCGTTATATATATAGTATACTATTGTTGTTGTGCATAATATACAACATATTAAAATTGGCACTTTAGCGGTACACCTGCTGTTAGTAGAGCTGCCGTTACAGACGTTTCTACTCAATCCGTCGCGAACGAAGAAAGTTTCCGCCCAACTATATCGTCGCGCCTGTTTGGTGGTGTTCATGCAAACGACGTGATGATAGCGCACAGTGCGAGGAGCGTACATTGGCAAAATATCGTAGTGTACCTATATAATACAGTCCGTTGGTGACAGTCAAGGAGTTGAGTGTAGCTGACAATGTTTTAGTCGATCGAAATACAATATATTATAAACACGAGCGTAGAATGAACGACACAATGATTTATAGTCGGTAGGTAGATACTGTATAATGTTATAAACGTATATTGGTAAAAAAAAAAAGCCCTTATTTTAACGCATTATTAAATAATATTTTTGAAACAAACCCGCTTATGTTTTATTTCTAGTGTTAAAAGTTTTGTAGATTTTTAAACGACAATATGAATTTTAAATTTCTATCCCCATACGCTGAAAATATTTATTACCATCTTGCAGTAGAGTCGCTTTGTAATCTGTATTAACACAATTCTCTAGTCGTAACAATTTTTTTTTCAATCTACTGGCACTACCTTTTCATAATACACACACACACACACACACATATATTATAATATATTATAGTTATAATTATATACATAGATACAATTAAGTATAACAATGTATTATAGTCCATATCACCGATTAATTAAATATTAAGTTTTGACTACAAATTATAGTATTATTAAAGTACCTATAATACAGAATTCAAGTCGGACAACTAAATACCGAAATCCAATCAAAGATTTTTTTATCAGCAATAAATGCACATGATATATTATGTTGAAATTTAGAAACAACATTTATACAAAATAATATTAAATTATAATTTCTGAGTAAAAAAAGACCTGGTACCTACCTAAGTCAATATAATATGATAAATAGTAAATACAGGTGAACGTCACCAATCGAAAAGCATGCTCAGTGTAGTTTCAGCTCTTATTAGGTTAGGTTATAATTGTAGCACTGTAGTAGTACAGTAGGATAGTCGTCTTTTTCGTTCTCAGACTAAAAATTGTTTGTTATTATTGACAAAAATCTGTATTCCAGTTGAGTATTATACTATCAGCCTATTATCAATATACCATGTATTATTGGCTGACTCTATCTAACCTATTATGATGTATAATTATTCATTGTAAATGCAATTATCATCTTGTTTTCTTATTCCTCCACATAATCTTTGACTGTGAGACAATTCTTTGATATTCAGTACCGTACTTTCGATTTAATTTTACCACCGCCCTCTAAACGGGCCGACCGCGAAAACGTCAACAGTCATACTTTAAAAAAAATGTAAAATGACTGTGTATCACATATCTCATGAAATTCCAATAAAAAAAAAAATATGCACACGTTAGTTTTCTTTTCTTTGAATAATTAAAGATTGTTTATTTTTATTATTTTTAATTTAAAATAAGACATTCTTAAATGGCCATAACTAATTTTATGTCTATACATCATATATTGTACGAATATTATTCTACGTTTTAAAGATATTACTATGCATGGTTTGGTTAAAAACAGTTCTGAAGACTTTCAAAATGTCTGATGTCACATTTTTTGTCGATAATCTAAAACTTTCATAACAAAATTATGAAATATAATTATAAAATACATAGTATAAGTATAAAATATATATTCTAATTATCGATTAGTGTGAACAAATCATTAACTTCGAATAAATATAATATTAATTACCAAGTATAAACCTAACGATATATTACACTTAAATTTTTAACACCGAACACAAATAATTTATTTTTGTTATAGGTTTATTCATTACGATTTAAATATTATTAAATATTCACGATTTAATATGTGTTATTTTATGCCTTATACTTTATAGTAATAAGTTATAAATAATTAGTGGATGATGTATAATTTATTTATATAAATTAAAATTAAATGCTTTGAATGTATTTTACTATTTGATATTTTTTATAAGTTTTTAACAAATGTAACTTTTATGAAATAAATTATAGTTATTTTTTAATTTTTTTATTAGTTATATTAATTAAAACTAAGCCCCATACCAATAAAAATTACAAAAAATATTTATATGCTTACTATTTCTACTATTAATTGTATTAAAAAAAAAATGTTTAGTAATTAATGCGATGACGATGGACTCATTTTTCAATTCTTAGATAAATAACAATAAATATAATAGATATTAAGAGTCTTTTGGAAAAATACATCTTCAAAATTTTTATTCATTCAAGTTTGTACAATATAAATAAAAATTAATTTGAATCCTAGTTTCATATTCGGGAGTTTCCGTGTTTACAAGTATTTAGATTGCAATAAATGTATACTTATATGTGTATGTGTTATGGTTAAAGTGAGAATTTGGGCATTGTGCATAATGCCTGATTTTCGAGGGCAAAGTTTGAATAAGTTAATATTGTCCAGACATTGATGTAGGTATACACGTGTATAATTAGATAGGTTAACTTAACTGCAGATTAAATATTTATTAAAAAACATCTGACTAAAACTTTAGTAATCATAAAAAAAAACTTAAAATAGACGTTTCAAATATTAGTTGACTAATAACAGTTTTTAAACCTATTATTAAAATAGGTACCTGTTACTACTAAAAATTAAATTTAAGAGATATATGTATAATAATATAGGTAATATACTAATATATAAATACAAATTATCTAAAAAGTGGTTTGACATGAATATTATTAAATTATAGTTATTTTAATAAATTAATACTAGGACTAGGATTCTGTAGCAAATGCTACTTTTTAAAGGAGTGTTATATTCTTATTTATAAATTTGTTTTAAATCGTTCTGATTTCAATAAAGTTAACTTTATTTTGCTTTTTTCCACTTAATGTGCTTTTTAATTACTTATTGTGCTTAAAATTCGAGACCCAGTTATTACTAAAAATAAGTAATATTAGATACTTAGGGATTTTACTTTATATAAAAATACAGTATTTTTGTTTTTGTTTAATAGTAAATATTAAATTGTTAAACTATTTTTCCATTGTACGTTGGAAAATAGTACAAAAGAAGTTAAAAACATTAGCTAAAATCAAAAACAACACTACACGCTGTGTTAAGGGGGATAATCTGATCTTTTTTCTTTTTTTGTTTTATTAAATTGTTGAATTGAGTATATCCAAAATTGAATCATGATTTAAAATTAAATTTAAAAAATTGAAATATTAATAAGTACAGCATAAAAACTTTAATTTTGCATTTAGAAGAATTTCTTCTTATTAGTGTATTAGTCTGAATTTTATAGTTAGGAGTTTGTAACTTTGAATATCTCATTTAAATAAAATCGTCATCACTGATTCTATTGAAGTTGTAGGTAATGTTTATATTATTAATTGTTATCATTAATTATTATTTATTACAAACTATGTAAATCACGTAGATCTTATAGATAATATACATATACAATATACTTATTAGTTATTAGTAATAGGTTATTACTTATGAATTGTTTGCACTGTATTATAGCGATAGTAAATTTAAATTATGCTAATAAGTAATAACACTGTACGAACGTACGGTTTATAATATCGATTAAAATGATCGGATTAAGCTAGTACTAATAATCACCAGTGTCATATTTTGCACCCTGTGAACGTTATTATAGTCGTTTAAAATTAGCTTTATTTAAATTTAAGCATTATTTTGACAAGTTATGATGTACACAGATACAAAAACAAAAACAAAACACATATCATTGTAAAATTAATACATTCATCATTTCATTCAAAAACCAATATCAAGAAAGAAGTATTTTAAATTTTATGAAAGGCATATACATGTGTTAATATATAATATTAATATATTTAGATGTCCCACTTACTTTAATTCAATGTTCTACCAATCTTATTTTGAGTATAGTTGTTATAACATTAAGGTTTAACAATGAAATAGCTAACAATTGATTTAATTGTAATACCAACAATGTAATAATAAACATTTTTGTTAATTATTTGACATCACTTAATTTAGTTAATAAAAAAAAGTTTTAAAAACAAATTTTAATACCTAATGAAATTTTTTTTAAAATATCTTGCATCGTATGTATTTGTTGACACACCGTGAAATTCTATTGTCTATACTTATAGATACTTGTTAGTAGGTAGTTATTTGATAACCAACATGAAAAAATTCAATTTTTTACAAATTTTTACAATACATTTAAATTTCCAGTAGTTTTCAATTCCTGTTTTAAACCTTAAAAACCCAATAAAATAATAAATAAATGTTTGACGATAAATTATTGAAGAATAGTATAGTATTAATTAAACATTTCATGAATATTTACGATTACGACTACATGAATTGATACCTACATTGTCATTTCTTTCAGTTAGTTAATCATTCAGTTTTCAGAACTTGGATCGTTTGCATATAATTATCTTTCTAGTCTTTAATTAGTCAATAAAATTATAATGAGTACATTTTGAAAAAATGTATTTAATTAACAAATAAAAATGTTATGATGATATTGAAAAATTATTAATGTTATAAAATGTGCAATGTGTATTACTGTGAGCGCTATCTAGTTTAAAATTCCGTTAACATTTTTGTTTTAATTTCTTATATTCCAAAGGGCCGCGGTAGTAGTTTTAATAATTATTTAAAGAACTATTTAATTTTTTTATATAGTTCATTAAAACACATTAGTTCATTTATTTTATTTCTTAAAATAATATGTAGTTCGATTCTCTTGAATTAAACTGCGTTAAACTTACTTAACACCAAAACTTTATAATATGTAAGGAATGAAAATGTTATATATCTTAATGTCTCTTAAATATTATATAATAAATATATTAAATACTTTAATATAGATTACAAGAAGAACAATTAGCCAATCATGTTTCTGTTAATAATAAAGAACTTTTATAGCTGATAGGTATACATTTTAACTTTATAATTTAGCTAAGTATTTATGAAAACACGTTAAAATTGAATGATTGTTCATACTCGTGCATAGTTTTTACTAATCAATAGGTATAATATAATATTTTATTTCTACGTTAAATTATTGTATACGATAAAAAACAATGTAAAGCGTATTGATTTAATTTTAAAAACCAAATCTAGCAAATATTTATTTTAATAATAACATTAAAATCTTAGTAAATTTCGTATTTATTTTCCGATAATTTTAAAATGTACCTACTAATCATTCACAAATTTAACCTCTTATGAATATAAAATACTGACTAGATCCAATTTTCTACAAAAAATTTATCAAAATTGATAATCAGAGGCCAGAACATTTTATTGTTGTTAGACACAAATATAAAAATATTGGTAAGTGAGTACCACTCTACTGTACATTAGGTGTCGAGTGGGTCACTATTATAGGTCTGTTAAATTTTAATTAAATAATATATTAATACTCGTATATCATTGCACAGAAGGATCTAGGTAATGCGGCCGTTCGATAATCCAGTACGTCCAGTAATCCGACTATATTTTATTTTTATTATTTCGTTTAAATAACCATAAAATTATTATCGTAAGCAATAAAATTAAGTACTTACTGATTAAATGTAATGTATATATATATTTCCTGTTATATTTTAAAACACAAACCATAATATAATTTATTATTTATCCTAAAGTTCGTTTTCAAAGATATGTACATATAAGCCTATCCACGATAGTTGTGATGAATCAAGATGTGCACACTTATATATTATGATGGTTTTTCACCAATGGTTTCAATAATGACGTACAACATTTTACATCTAAAAAAAAAATTGTAACTGCTTAATAATTATATACCTACTATTAATTAAGTATTTTATAAAAACACCAAACATAAATTATTAATTATTATTGATCAATAATAACTCTAAATGTTGTACATAATATATATATTGTCTGACAATTATTAACGTAATTTTGTCTTAATTTCAAATATAGATAACTGCAAAGGTGGTCGATTACAATGCAATAATTACATCGTTGATTTTACAGAAATTACTTACATTATTTACTGTTCAATGAATTGTTCGAACGTCCCTCCGTTATGTATAATCGTTTGTATCGAATTGACATTTAATCATTTGAACATTTATTTTATTTTTAATTGTACGTATTTTTCTTGTGTTAGTATGTATGTAATGTATATTTTATGTATGTTATTTAATGTAAGTAATTTCTGTAAATGAAATTGTAAATAAAAATGTATAGTATTGTTGAATAAAATAAAATAGAAATTTAGAATTATGTTTTCTAAAAATACATGTTTAAAATATGTTATTAGGTACATAATGTATAGCAATAATTAAATAATAATTCATAAATAGTAAATAATTTATTACTTTAATAATAATAATTATGATTACCTACATTACGGTGTTAAGAAGAAAATAATATTTACAATTAAAAAAAAAAAAAATCAAATTTAATAAGATTTTTTTTAAATTATATTTTAAGCTCTAATTTAGCCAATGTTGAGTTTATAATACAAGTTGATACATCAAAATTACTTAAAAAAAATAGAACAATCCAAAAGTTATATTTAAAATAGGGGTTGTCATTGAAAAAAAATAAAGTTTTGTTGCGCATGCGTAAAATACTTAAGTTAAAAAATTTTTAAATCATAGAAATGTATGATCTATAAGTCTAATTTAATGTCCCGCAAACAGAATTGAAAAATATTAAAAGGGTAATGAGTGATAAAGTGTACCCTGTTTCTTGGGACACACGGTATATATATATATATATAATAAAGAAGCTAAAGAAATATAATAAGGAAAGAATTTATTTCTATCCTAGGCTCCCATTATGAAATGTTTGAAGCAACCATTGGGGTTCATCAATGTGGCCTAACCTGAGTCCATTAATTTTTTTACTTTTTGTAAATTCTATCTTTTCAGGCTTGTCCAAGTAAAATTTTTATTGTACTTATTTTAAAAATATTTCATAAAATTAGATTACCTACAGATTCTTTTCTATTTCATAAACCATTAGAATTTATTAAAATCCATCAGATATTAAGTAGGTAAGTAAAAATTATTTGAGTTTTAAAATAGATTTACCTCAGGAGTAATGACTATTTTGGTAATAGTATTCATTATAAAAGTGTACATGGGAATAAAATATTTAACAGAATTCCAATATCTAAAAAGCGGGTAAGTGGGTACCACGGTGCTGTACATTAGGTGCCACTATTATATATTATAGGAGTGTTAAATTTAATGTTTTAATGGCTTGAATACACCAAAATTTAAGTTCTTTCATAATTATTGTAAGCTAAACTTATGAAAAATCTTATATTAAAATTTCAACTCTTAGCTATTTATGCAAAATTTTATATGAATTATACCTACAAAATAATTTGCAAGTATTCATGATTTTGATGAATTTTTGTTAATCTTTGAACTTCAAATGCTAATAAAAAAAAATTGTGCATATGTATTCTTATAATTTTTAAGTCACTATAATAAGAGTAACTTATGAGAAACTTTGTATTAAATTTTCAAATATTTTTATTGGGCCAAAAAAATGTTATCAAGACTTCAAAAAAATTTTTTCAGAAAAATTGAAAATTTCAGTTGTCTATAAATAGCTCAAAAATATTCAAAATATTTTGAAAATTAAATCATGTAAAGAAAATGCCAATCTAAGCTGATGAAATTTTCAAGTATCTATGACTTATATTTTTTGAAGAATAACAAATATTTAAAATCGTTTGAGGATAAATCGTTATCGTTACGATATTTCGTAAAAATTTAAAATTCAAACGCACTTAAAATTTTTCCTATAATGATGCTTCAAATTGTCTCTATAAATACTTGAAGGAAAACTTATGGAAAACTTAGTGTTGTATTTTTAATCCTTAGTTATTAACACAAAAAATTTTATGATTTTTCAACTTCAAAATTACTTGCACGTTTCGCGTTTTCGACAGTTTTTGTAAAAATTTGATCTACAAACGCTTATAAAAAAAAATGTGACTAACTGTGAATTTTTTTTTTGCTACAATAAGAATAACTTATAAGAAACCTTGTATTAAATTTTCAAGTTTTTTTGGTCATCCAAAATTTTTTTATCGACACTTCAAAAAAAAATTCTCATAAAAATCGAAAATTTCTGTGGTAAATAAATAACTCAAAAAAAGTCAAAATATTTTAAAAATTTAGCCATATATTAACAGTAACATAAACATGTGGTGAAAATTTTAAGTATTTACAGTGCTTAGTTTTTGAGTAACAACCATATAAAAAAATCGATTTTTTTGAAAACTGTTAGAAAATGTTTACTTTTGACCTCTATAATGCACCAAGGATATTCACTTTGCCATAAGAAATCACCGCCGAAGTTTGAAATTGAAGCAATTATTTCGACTAGTTATGCAAAAAAAACACACATCGTTGTAAATTCAATACATTCATCACTCCGTTCAGAATCTAAAATTAACGTATTAATATCTTTCTATTAATGTATGGACATCTAAAATTAGCTTCTAGTTTCAATAATTCCAAATATATATTATTTGTATCTTCTTTGAATGTGAATACATAATTTATCCAAGTTTATCTTTTTCCGATGCACTCAGAATCCAACCATCAAGTCCAGTTGAGACTTCCCATTTATCAAAATGTAATATCTCCTGAAAATAATAAATGTTGTTAATAAATTATATTACTTGTTTATAATATATCAACATAAATGTATTTTATTTTAGAGGTTTTTGAGATGAAAAATAATATTATTTATTAAATTATGTTTATTTATGTAATACATGTTATATCTATATTTAAAGTAGAATAAGTGATTCAAGAATGTACCTATATGTTTTTACTGAGTTGATATTTATCTTAAATACGACTTTAAAGTAGTCATTACTTATTTTAAAAACTAGATATTTTTACGAAATACAAATTAAAAGTTAAATTACTTTTAACAAATTTAAATGATAAAATACTTTTTTGTTAAGTGATTAGAATTTTTTTAGTTGTTGAAACTAATAAATTAGTTGATTTTATAGTCAAATTAGATTTTTTTCTTCTTTTTCAAACTTATAAATTTAAATTAAATATTATTTTTAAAAAACAATCGTATAGAGAAATTTAAAATATATAAATATAAAATATATGACTTATAATTTTGATCGCAATTATTTTGAACTATAAAGTGCAGATTATATAAGTATATAATGAAATATTCGTAAGAGAATGTCTTAATTCACAATAACTTTGAACATTACCTAATAATGCCTTGAATTAATTTTTTTTTTCGAATCAATTACTTTATCTATAACTAGAATACATTTATACTTCTATTTGTATCAATCATACATTTAACATATTACAAGTTATAACTATTAATTAAAGTAAAAATAATTTGTACCATACAAATAAGATCAAATATATTATAAATATGATTAGATTTACTTTTATAAAGAGGATATTCCATATAACCATAAATTATTTGTAAAAACATAGGTATTTATACCATTTGATAGATATACTTACAAATTGTAGTATATTTAGTGTCGAATGTTGGTGATCGATGAATAGTTGTATGTAATTTAATAGTTTAACACAGACTATTTAGAAACACTATTTAGAAATATTGTTGCACTTTAACACTTTCAATTAAAATTTGTAATATAACAATTAATTTGTTTTAGGTTATGAGTAAACGAGTAAAGTATACTACTCTATGAGCAATAAAATATTTAAAAAATGTTTTTAAAAATATAAAAAAAAGAATAAAAAAAAGTTTTTAAAACATAAGCAGCAATGTTTTGATGGCCGTTTTTTCATTTAAAAAAAAATATTAAATTAACATTTTTAAAATGTATTAAAATTATTTTTTGATAGTCTTTAAAATCTATTTAAATTATTTTTTTGTTGTTTTTAAATAAACAAAAAAGATTTTTTTATATATTTTGTAAAAGCTTCCTAAATGTTTTTTTAAACATATGCATAAATGTTAAAAATTCAGTGTTTTCAGCTAAAAAAACATTTAAAATAATTGTTATAGGTATAGGTACATTATGTTAATTTTTCATATACACACATAGGCAGTTATAGAATTGCAAGAATTTGTTTATTAAAAAGAAAAACATGTATTAATTTATACTTGAATATCATAAAAAAAAAAAATAATAATTTTAAATAAAATAATAAAGAACCTTGATGGTTATAGGCATAATAATATGTATAAAATGAATACAATATAAAATAATAATATATATACCTAATAAGATATGTATAGGTAGTGTGTATACATTATAGCTATACTTTAATACTTATTTATAAAAGAAAATAACTACTTATAAGTATAATAAAATAAAAACAATAACCACACTTGGATGTACCAAATAACTAATTATAAGTCAGATAAGCTGGTCAGAACATGTGGCAAGATCATCATCTATTGCTGAAGTAGTCAAAGAAGATACTTTAATGGCATTTCTATAATTAATAAATACAATCATATTAAAAAATGTTTATTTAAATCTTATAATAATGTAAAATAACTGAAAATGTAGGTATGCCTTTTAATTCTGGTTTCGCTCTGAGCCATCCATGGGCTTATGAATTCTATAATACCAGCTTTTGTAGTGGTAGGAAATTTGTGTTGATTGCACCTAATAATAAAATATAAAACAATATTTTATATATTATAAAATTATGTACCTAATACCTACAAAATACGAGCAATATACATTTAATTTGGAAACAAGCTTCTCTACAATTTTGAATATTATAATATAAAAGTGTTATAAATACTACAAGTTATATGATAACATTAATAACTTTATTCAAAATTACTGTTTATTACTGTTAGAGTCGTTCTTACGCAATGTCCAGTAAAATTTCAGTTAATACTAACTGACTGATAATAGATTTTATTACCGGCAGAATTCTGGCGGTTATAAGAGTCTGCCAACTTTAACTGGATATTGTATTCTTATAAGAACTAACCTTAGAGAATTAACAATATTGTTTGTAATTCAAGGATGTGAAACTTGTTCATAAATATTAAAATTGTAAATAACAAAAAATAATTGATATGAATATTGCTTACTTATTATAACTTTGTGAATTGGACTTGCTTCAAGACTTTTTTTTTTTTGCTCCTTCCAACTATAATTTGCAATAAATTCATCTGAAAACATTATTCTCATTGTTGATGTTGTCATTTTGGATAAACTCATCTTTATCCCACCAACTGTAAATGCAATTGTGGAGACCTATTAAGTTAATTGTACGTTATTAATGCATAGTCTAAAACATATTTTAAAATACAAAAAATATAATTTTATTAAAGAATATCACAACACTAACTTTTTTTAATTTTGAGTCTATTGGTGTATTATTGTAGCCAAAATTATTAAAAACGTTTTAGTAAAAATCAAAAGTTGAAAAAAATGATTATTTATCAAGATAATGAGTCGATGAATGCTGCGTGGCGCTAATATAGGACCGATGGGTGAGTAGCCGCCAATGTGTTACAAGTTTATGTATTTTGATTTACACAATGGTTTTAATAACTTACAACATAGTATTTCAGAATTTTGTTTTTCATAAACCGAAGTATATCTATGTGCTTAAGACGAGCTATTGATTTAAAATTTAATATATATTAAAATATATATATTTAGTGTGGTGATGTCCTTTAATATAGATATAATGAAATTATATTATTTAAGAGAAAATTTTTATTTAGGTATATTTGTGTTTCATTTCTGGTGAGTTAAAAATCTTAAATTGTCAGGTGATTATTTTTTTTGTACTTATACAATATATATATTGTTTCAACTTAGAAATTGGTTTCTAATAATATTACACTAACCTTGGCTTATTAATTTAAAAGAATATATGTACTAAAATATTAAAACAAAATGTATTATATAATTTAACTAGGTAATACATATTATGAGTAGAAAATAATATAAAGTATAAACTAGCTATCTACTTTAACATTTCATAATTACTAGTTTATGAAAATATTCAATATCTTCAAGTTTTTTTTCTAACATCTTAAGACCATCTTCACTTTTTATTGGAAATATATTTTCCATTTCATAATTAGATACTACTACAGTTTTTTTATCATCAGTTGTATCCTTATTATCAATGAGATGATGTTTAATATAAGAAACAGTATTCCTTAGTTTCATTATATCAGCTGCAATAATGGTGCAATTAAAATTAATAACTTTAAAAAAAATAAACACCTGACAATTTAAGATTTTTAACTCACCAGAAATGAAACACAGGTCTGATGAAGAGCATCGGTGTTCATTTTTACTGTAACGTGTACCAATTAAAGGACATACATGTTTACAAGACTTATCACCTTCAACTAGAGTACTCATAACAGCTCTAGAGCTTGATGTAGAAGGTGACAAAGTTGATATTGAATTAAATGTTCTTTTTGTAGCAGATTTCAACAATACAAGTGGAGGAGTAGGAAACTGACGTTCAATGTTTACTGGTAATCTGGTTTGTAGTCCTAAGTTTTCAATAGAACTGGTCGAAGGATGTGGATCATTATTATCTACAGCAATATCCTCATCGCTACTACTTATTTCAAAAAGTTGCTTTGAAGAAGTTGTTTTTTTTCGGCAACCTTTACCTCTAATTTCAAACTCAGAATCTAAATTAGACTCACTTTGTTTTTTATTTGCTTTTATCATCATTTTATATCCTCTCTCATAGTAACCCATAAAAATAAATCAATTTTGACATAAGTATTTTAAAAATCACACTATAAAAAGTAGCCAATGCTTCAATGCTTATTTTGTAATTAATTGAATATTGTAGTTATAAGAACAAAGTAAATTGATTAATAACAAAACAAATTTCTTACTAAATTAATTATTAAAATTAAACTTCCTAATATCTTGTTCAATAATGACCATATTGAAAACTTCCCAATCATCTTTGCAATCTGTGTTTTCTTTTGCCAACTTTTTTATAGTGCTTACTCGAGCAACGGAGTATAAGCAGTGTTTATCATTCACTATCCACTTATTTGGTACTACATCATAGTATGTTACATCATCCATATCAATGATTTTGATTAATGACCACATCGTTACGTATTATCTGAAACTAAGTTGGAAAAAATAAGTTTAAAAAAATATATTGTTTTGTACCTAAACATATACCATACCTATAAACATATATTTTTTCTATTTTATTCTCTCCCTTAAATAATTCATAAATAAACATAAACAACCTTATACTTAAAATTCAAAATACTTAGGTAACTAAATACATAATCATTAAATTTACATCATTCAGCATTAAAGTTTTAAATTAAATGAACAAATATTTTACATGTTTTAGGAATAATATTTTCCATCTTATTGTTCATAAATCTAACTCTTATATTATACATAACCTAATATTAAAAGTACAAAAAATACTTATCCTAATAAATAATCTTTAAATTTACAATAGGTATTTAACATAGATGAATTAATAAAGGTAAGACAATATATGACTGATTTTTGTATGGAATATATATATATTTTAAGCAAATTTCTGAAACTGGCCACATTTTTAAGGTGGAAAAATGTTGAACGACATAAATTCCAAGTGATGAGCTATTACACGGCACTGAATAGTAATCTTCTTGTGATCCAAATTTTTTACCAATGACAACTTCAGTTTTTAGTGATTTTGAATAAGCAAAGTTGTGCACCATTATAATATCACCATTCTTTGACCCACAGTAATTATCAGGTTTTGTTATTCTTAATTGAAAGTGGTGAAACATATGAATCTTGTATTATGGTCCACAACAATTTGATAGAAGAGGACCATCACAGTGAATATGTGATATTTTTGGTAATGATGATTGTCGAGGAGTTTCAAAATAGTTTTCTAATAAAAAACATTCACCTAATCGATTACAGATTTGTTCAGCTGGTTTATTATACCCTCGCACCATTGATTTAATTTTTTGCAAATAATTTTCAAACTGAAATGCAGATATTGTTTCTAAAGTAAAATTTGATGTTATTCCTGAATCATCAGTAATCTCTGTCATCTCTGTAATCAGAGTCATCAACTAAATGAATTAAACCGTGAAAATTATGAGTGATAAAGTCTTTACTATACAGAAGAATAAAGTCTTCAACAAAACGCTGTAGTAACGATCTTGCATAATTGCACTATCTTTACACATTTTAGATGACAATAAAATAGTCACTGCAAAATGAAGAGTTAGAAAGTTCTCATATTTTTTACTAGTTAGAACAGATTTTAAGACAACCGGTCCTAAATATAGCAAAAATGTTCTAAATTCAGTAGCTTTCCAACGAAGTAAAAGTTTCAGCTCTCTTGGTTTCCTATTAATTTCAATAGGTACACATGAACGATATTCAACTAATAATGATGATAATCTAAGACAAAGTTTACTAGACAATTTGTGAGGAATATTTCCTGTACTCCATGTTAAAATCATAGTTCGAGTTACTCCTAAATAAACAAGGTGCATTATATCTAAAACAAATGAGTTGTTAAATTGCAGTCCTGGGATTTTTGTAAGTAACGTTTTAGTTTTACGAAATTCTGTATCTGACCAATTATGAAAATCTTCATTTGTTTTTAGTACATAATCAAGATCTGTAAATATTCTACGGTTGTTACTTGTTTCACCTTTAACAACACATCTTGTACATGAGTTATACCTACTAAAAGACTTTATACCAAGAATGTCTGCCTTTGCAGAAGCATCATAACAGAAAGCAACAACTTTCACTGGTATTGTTTTTTCACTTTGATGTAAAATACCTTTCTCTGATAAATTATTCACTTCATTAACAAATTCTTCTAGGTAAGAATCCATATCAAGAGGTTTACCTTTACCACAGTATAAACCAATTGGAAACACTTTATTTTGTAGTTCATTTATATCTGATAATATCCCAAATAAAATTGGTAGGACTTGTATGTTTGAACTTTTAAAAATTGAAATACCATCTATATTAATTATTAGTTTGAAACTATAAATTGAATCTTGAAAAGGACCAGAAATAATTCTTTTAAGTTGTTTCTCAAGTCCTATGTGAATATATTTTCCAGGAGAAACATTTTTTGAACAAAATTTAGTCTTGGAAGTTTTCAATAATGTCCTAGCATCACTTGGTAAAGTAGAGGTTAAACCAGGAACTGTATCTTTCAATCCCCGTAGTAAATCAGACAGACAATTATGAGTTACATTATGTTGAATAGACTATCTTTGAAGAAACTTTTGTAAGACGTAAGGAGATTCTTGTGGTTGTTCAGAATTTGCATCTTTTATTAATGGAACATCAGAAACTGTACTTTCAGCCGAAGAACACTCTGAATCAGAAGTTATATTACTCAAAATGAACTCAACCTCATTACTTAAAATTTCATCGGAAGATTTTATGCATTCTTCAGAAGGTAAAGCTTCAAAATCAATTGAGGAAACATTAAATGAATTATAACCTCGATTAGAACATTTTGCATTATTTAAAAGATTTGTCATTGGTTTTTCAGACTCATCATGACTTTCTGGTGCCTCATTGAATTTATGACAAGCCGCATGTATGCGCCTACGTTAACTTCTTTTGGAGAGGTTCTTAAAATGTTCCCGTTTCCTTGGCATTTCTTTTATGTTATATGTATTCTAATAACCTAAATCAGAACCTAAATTGTTTGTTTTGCTATAAATAAATTATATTATACTACCTAATTAGTTTTTAAAAAATTAAAGTCATTATTTATTAAGTACCTACTCAAACTTTTTGATAAAATTATCAATTACCTAAACTACAATATATTAAATCATCAAATTTTTAATTTAATGTTATAGGTACTTTACATTTGAACCAACGGATTTTTAAACTATAAATAAAAAAACTAACTCTATAGGTACATCTACCTACTCTAATTTAAGTTGTTTACTGTTTTAACTAAATTTTAATTCTTATGTTGGATCGTAAAAGAATTTAGTTATCACATTATACAGTATGGTTTAAACAATATTGTAGTTTGAATCTTTCTTAATTCTATAATTTGAAATCATCGTTATTTTCATCAGAAAAAAATAAAAAAATAGAAATGTAAACGGTAACTTACGTGTATTCAATACTTAACAAAAATATATGTACCTTATGTTTGTGAGTAGTATACATGTACCATTCCTGGCCCACCTCTTATTTTTATCAGAATAAGATCACAAAGAAAACAATGTGCAAAAAGATCAGAAAATTGAAATGCAAAATATTTTTCATAATACTAATGCTATAATAATTAAAACTGAATTGCAATATTTCTATAATCAATTATAGAAATATTTTTATTAAAAAATGTTTAATCAAAACATGAACATTCAATCTTTTTTGTTTTGATTTTTAATTGGTGTATTTAGATCAGTGGTTCTCAACCTTTTTTAGTTCACGGCACACTATTATACACCACAAGTTTTAACGGCACACTCACGCACTTGACAACCACAACAACTTCGACAAATTCGCCGAAGGCATTAGTTATCGACACGCGCTTATACATGTATCCGGTATCGTCTTATCTGCACAATTAGCACACAATTGGTCAATTGATAATTTCAATTTATTTCCGAAAAACTGTACAGTTCTAAAAACTACGTCGTATTAATCTACACTCGTATGATTTTATCTGTACAGATAAAACTGTTCAATCGAATCGTACAGTTTTAACTGCACGTGTGTAGGCTGTAGACGACGTAAACGTACACGTAAATTAAAGTTTAAAAATTTTTTTAGTGCGTAGTTTTTATTGTAATATGGATAAATTTATAGTAAAAAAAAGAAAACTTGAAGATGGTGTACCATTAAATATTAGCATCGAAAAGGAGGATGATCATGTTGCAAGTACAAGTGTTGTAAGTAAAGTGGTGCAGGAAAACAAACAACCTACTCCTATTTTAGTCCGTAAGTACCTTGATAACTATTTGAACTTTGGTTTTACATTTAATGGTCCTGAAAACCGTCCTGTACCACAATGTATCGTGTGTGGAGAAAAACTCAGTAACGAATCCATGGTCTCTAGTAAACTGAAAAGGCATTTAAGTAGTAAACATAGCCATCTACTTGGAAAAGATAAAAATTACTTCAGTCGACTGTTGTCATCGGAAGAAAAACAAGCAAAAACCATGGTACGTAGAGCTACTATTAGTGAGAAAGCACTATTGGCCAGTTATAAAGTGTCTGAAATAGTAGCCAAACGAATGCAGCCTCACACTATCGCAGAAGACGTTATTTTACCGGCCTGCAAAGAAATAGTTAAATCTATGCTAGGTGACAATGCAGAGAAGGAAATATCTTTGGTTCCATTGTCAAACGATACAGTATCAAGGCGTATTGGTGACATGTCTTCAGACATCCAATGCCATGTGCATGAAAAGTTAAGTGACAGTAGATTATTTGCACTGCAGCTCGATGAGTCAACTGATATAAGTAAGAAATGTCAATTACTAAGCTATATCAGATTCATTGATGACGACTCAGTTATCGAACAATTTCTGGCATGTTCTGAATTGCCCACAACGTCAACTGGAGCAGACGTGTATGATTCAATGTCCAATACTTTAACAGAAAATGGGCTATCTTGGAAAAACTGTCTTTCTGTTTGTACTGACGGTGCACCTGCTATGACAGGAAAATTCAAAGGATTTGTTGCTAAAGTTAAACAAAATTTTCCGAATGTGGGCTCAACACATTGCTTTATACACCGCGAGGCCCTAATGGTGAAAACTATTCCCGCAGAATTGAAAAATGTTTTGAACCTAGTTGTAAACATGGTAAATTTCGTTAAATCGAGGGCTCTTAAGACAAGAATTCTCAAAGAAATGTGTCGTGAAGCGGGATCTAAACATGATACTCTGGTTCTTCATACAGAGATACGCTGGTTGTCGAAAGGTAAAGACCTGCAGAGGTTTTATGAGCTTAAAAACGAGCTGTCAAAACTCTTTAGCACTGAAAAACCAGACTTTGTTGCGTATTTGAACGATACAGAGTGGTGTGCCAAAGTAGCTTACTTGGCTGATATATTTTATCATTTAAACTGCTTAAATGAAAGTATGCAAGGAAAAGAAGAAAATGTCCTGACCTCAAGTGATAAATTGAAAGGGTTCTTAAAGAAACTACAAGTTTGGAAACGGCATGTAGAAAATAAAAGTTTAAAGATGTTTCCTTTAACTTTTGATATAGATCCTCAGGGGGACATAACCGCTCAACTAGTTTTAAATCACCTTACAGATCTTGAGGACAGCATGACACAGTATCAGTATTTTCCCCGTATCTCAGTTGACAAGTATGATTGGGTGCGCAATCCTTACGCTACTTCGTCAGAATCAACAGCTGACCTATCTCTTGAGAAAGAAGAACAGCTGGCAGAAATTCAGGAGGATAGAACACTACGAATGAAATATAATGAATCACCACTAATTAGATTTTGGATGTATGCAAAGACAGAATATCCAGTAATAGCAGATGAAGCAATCAACATTTTGTTACACTTTTCAACCACCTACTTGTGCGAGTTAGGCTTTTCGGCACTTACAAACATAAAAAACAAAAAACGGGAGAGGCTTCTTTCCGTTGATCAGGAAATGCGTGTCTGCTTGTCTTCAATTCGACCACGTATTGAACTTTTGTGTATGAAACGACTAGCTCAAGTTTCTCACTAGTAATTTAAATTTTATTCACTTTATGATATAAATATTCTCTTGTTTACTTTAAATAATTTAGTTCTTTAAATATTATTATGCTGCTGTATTTTTAAAAATAAATGTCACGAAATAAAACACTGTTTTCAATATTTAATAACATTTCTCGCGGCACACCTAGACAATCTCGCGGCACACTAGTGTGCCGCGGCACACCGGTTGAGAACCACTGATTTAGATGGTTAACACAATTATTTCTATCTATATTTGTTTTATAATGTCCCCAAGCTAATGTAAAATACTATTGTCCAAAATAAATCTTTTATCATCATAAACACTTAAAGCTATTTTGTTTTGTTCTATAGTAAAAATATCATGTTTCTTAGTTCTAAATAAATTTTGTTTAACATATTTTGGTTCTTTTGTTAGTAAATAACTTTGAAAATCATTAAAACATATTTTATTTTCCACAACATATTTTTTAACACCTTTAGCTTTTTTAATTTCTTTTTCAGTGTCTAAGACCCTTTGTAAATATAATTTAGATCTTAAACCTATAAATTCTGTCATAATTGTTCAATTCAACTCATCTTTAAACTTGCTTAAAACTTTTTTGTTAACTAAAGGTAAACCATAAATATTATCTTTTGGATAACAGACTGTCACGTAGCACAAAATAATAATAATAATAATAGGAAAACAAAAAAAAGAAACAACAACAAAATATGTATACATGATATTAAAGTAAATTAATATAATAATAAAAAAAAACTAGCGAAAGGAAAACTTTCGTGGCACAGCTCGCAAGAAAAACAAATAGTAACAAGAAAAAGTCAAAAGAAAAATATATATATATAATAATATATATAAGACATATGTCGCGACAGGTACGGTCTGAGTCAGCGGCGGATGAAGACCAAGCGTAACGCGCGGTTAAAACCAGACAAACGCCGCCGTTGCTCGCGGCGGTCGTCACACACGCCGCGGGAGCTTCGGGGCTCATCGCCGACTCAGAAACTGGTTCGATTAATCGCTTGGGCATCCTGATTGATTATCGAACGAGTGGTGATACCTTGGCAAGGGGGGTATAGCGGGTGAGATCGCGGTATTCGTGCGACACGACCGTGTCAAGACGTATCAAAATTATCTAAATTAATTTTTATATCCTGGTAGAAATCATCAGTTTTTATTTTTAATATCAATGAGTCTGTATCAGTATACAATAATCTAACTCTATTTCCATATATTTTCTTTATGAAATTATAATAAAAATCGTACATTAACAATTTAGATAAATCTAAAACTCACATTCCTATGTATATTGGTTGTTTGAAAGATATTTGTGTTCTTTTCATAGGACTGCAGCTAAATTTTCTGTAAAAATTGTCCATCTATTAAAATTTGGTTTTGCAATTAATGTTTCTAGGTAGAGTGCATTAGTACATAATCTTATATCAACATGATTTCGAACATTCATCATGGTACGTCCATAAACACTGTTGTTCATTAATTTTAAATATTCTTTTTCAAACTCATTCTTAGCTTCTGATCTAAGATTAGTATTAAAATCAATATAAACTTTTAACCAAGGAGATTGACTAAATTCTAACACTCTATGAAATTTCTTTAATTTAAAACCTAATTTAGTATATAGTTTTAAAGTTTCATAGTGAATTATATAATTGTTCTTGTCATACAAAGTTGTTAATAATTTTGGGAGTTGTTTGTTATCAACAGTGTTGGGATTATCTAGATAATTTATCTAGATAAATAAAAAAATATCTTCATCTTATCTAGATAAATATAAATAAACTATTAACAACTATCTTAAGAAATTATCTTAGATAAACAATTTACGTATCTAGATATTTAGATGAATTATTTGAGGACATACTTTTTGGTTTTAATTACAATTGAATTTTTAAAATTTTTATTCGTTATTATTTAATATTAATATATTGCTAATGGTATAAAAATATTACTATCGGCTGATTTAGCAATAATGATGGGTTTATCGTTTATTTGTGTTTATTTCAGTATTATTATCTGAGTACTATTAATAAATATCATAAATAAGTACCGATTTCACACACACTAACACAATAACAAACGTTACGGTTATATTGATTGGTGACAGCACTCTTTCCTCCTATACATCGTGTAATTCTAAATGAACAGAATGATCGAATGGTCGAGATAAAATAATATTATGTTAAAGTATTGTATATATTTTTGTTTATACTACCAACACAGAAACAAGACCGAATTTCTAACGTTTATGAATGTTGTGGCAGCTGGAAGTTTGAAGGTACTTTAAGTTGGTAATACTCCTTACAATATACATTTTAATTTCTATTATTATGAAATGTCTAGATTTATAATTATTTTTGGTTATTTGCTATTATTATTTGTTTATTGTTGCGCTTAGTAATGAGTTATTATGACTGGTGTTAACTAAATAGAGTCTGTGATTGCTTTTTGAATTAGTTTATTTAACATTTATTCACAAAATGGATAAATATATTATAAAGAAGGCAAGTTCAAGTAAACGAACAATTCAGGAGGTAGATGATGATACTGCAGATGACATGGGTTTCCATCAAAATATAGAAACATCTTCGGAAACGACGGAAACATCAGAGCATACGTCACAAGAAACAGTAGAAACTTTACAAAAATCATATTTATTTAATGGGCAATTCTTTACTATTGTACATTGTGACAGACTTAAATTAGTAGCACAATGTAAAAACTGCTCAAAAGTAATTCATGGTCAAAAACTGTCAACCGGAAATTTCCTAAGCCACTTAAAAGTAATTATTAATACCTTGATTAATACACATAAATATAATATAGAAAGCTCTAATAATTTTAAATAAAAATTATTATTTAAATCCTATGGTTTACCTATATTAATGTATATTGTATACATTATATTTATTTATAGCATAAACATCAGGTATTATTACATCAAGTACAAGAGGCTCGAAGCAATGCAAAAAAATCAAATAAAACAAATGTACTTAGTCGACCAACCAAAAAACTTACAAAACAACAGGTACCTATCTAAAAATTATTCATTTCTAATGTAAGTCAAGGATTTAAGAGTTATTTAACTCATCAAATCATATGTAAGAGACATAAAAATTGTATTTGAAACAATAAACTTGTAAGAAACATAATTAAACTATTTCAATACTGTGAATTGTAGGTACTCAATTATTAATTGGGTATAATCCTGTAAGTTGACAATTACAAAATTAAAAGTTAATATATTATTTGGTAAATATTCTTTGGAGTAAGTTATTATTTTACAATGAATACAAGACCTTAAGCATTTATTTACTTTATATATTACTATTTTATGATATATCTACCAAATTATAATTAATATTAGCATTTTCTTTATTTATTTTGCATTTACCTACAAATGAAATAAAAATATTATAGTTATAAGTAGGTACTTGCTGCAAAAGCATAACGTATTTGAATATTTGTATTCAAAAACATTTTTTCTTTATTGTATTAGAGTAGTGTTTAGATATAATATGATATTAAATATTAATGTATTTTAAATACTTTTATAGTTTATACTAGTTATAACTATTGTTATGGTTTATTTATAGATTAATATTCAATTAATATTGTTTCTATCATACAAATATGAACATAATAATTAATAGACATAATAACAAATAAATATTTTTAAAATATAACTGCCATTAAGGCATATCAAAAATAAATAATTAAAAAATAAAAAAACTCTAGGAACTTGCTCTTCTGTATGATAGGTGCCAAGTGTACATCATCATTATTCATTGAGTAGATTACTGTGATGGATTTGTTAAATTTGAACTCAAAAGATAATATATCATTGATTAAAAAAAATGATTCTGAGTAGATGATCTGGCAGCCAAGAGTACTTTGTTACCAGTTTTTGCAAAATAAATTCTGTTATTCCTGATTATTTTGAGAAATATTAGAAATTTAAAAAAATAACCTGCCCAAAGTATAAAACTAAATTGTTTAATTTTGAATTTTTTTTCTAAAATAGAATATAGAAGTCAATATTTTAAATATTATCTTTGTGTTTACCGACCGGAAAAAACACATCTTTTTAAAACCAATATATCCATTGCTCCACTCAGAATCTAAAATGTGTCATATGGATAAATATTTACAATTAATATAAAAAATTCAAATAAAATAATTTAAGTATTTGAGAAGTATAGTAACTAGCTTGTATACTTTTAAAACTTTTTTCAATAATATTTTACTTACTTATTCAAATACTTTAAAAAATTATTCTTTACAACTGTGGTATTGTAATTTGTAATGTTAAAATTGTTGTATTCAAATTTAAAGACAAAATTAAAAAAATTGATAGGTATATATTTTAAACATTAAAATAACAATTAAAGCAGCTTAAATGTAAAATGTAATATTAAATGCATGAATACCATTATAATATTATATACATTAAATAAATATTAATAACATCTATAAAAATGTAAAACTACATTATTTCATACTTGAATGATTATCATGATATTGTTGATAAAAAATAGGTATTTAAAATTCTACAAAATAAATCTTTTGATTTGGAAATAAATAAATGGATTTTTAGGTAGGTAATCATAATGTAGTATGACACATAAATATTCTAATACCTATGTCTTTAAATCATTTATGATATGTTATTTAAACGCATTAATATTTGTTTCAGATAAATAAAGTAGTGTTTGATTATATCATTGATGAAATGAAACCTCTGGTTACATGCGAAAAACCTTCTTTTCAAAAGTTAATCATGGAATTGTCTGGAATTACTGATACTGCTTTATTACCTAATAGAAAACAATTAGCTAGTGATTTGAAAGAAAGATATACAACATACAAAACTACACTTTCAGAATTAGTAAAAAAACACTTTTATATTTGTATCACTGCCGACATCTGGACTGCCAACAATAAAGGTTCATGGGTATGACATGTCATTTTATTGATAGTGAATCTTACACAAATCGTCATTCATATGTTCTTGGATGCAGGAGAATGAAAGGTACACATGATTTCTTAAATATGGCTAAAGTTATTACAGAAATAATGGAAACATACAATTTAAATAATTCCAAAATCACATATATTGTAACAGATAATGCTACCAATTTTGGAAAATGTTTTCGTACTTTTTCAAATAATGTATTAGAACATTCAAATGAATATGATATTGGAAATTTTACTATTGATGATTCAGATACTGAGTGTGCAATCGATTATAATCACGACTCTGATAGTGATAATGAAAACAACTGTCCTGATATTGAAAGAATTAATGTTGGTTCAGTGTTAATTAACTATTATAATACTAATGAACATAGAAACTATAATAATTTTTGTCTACCAAAACACATGACTTGTGTAGCACATTCTCTAAATTTAATTGCTACCACAGATATTTCTAAGATTTCTGATGACAATTATAATCGTTTATCTAAAACTACTTTTAACAAACTACAAGCTTTTTGGAATCTAGTTAGTAGAAGTTCCGTAGCTTCTGATAAAGTCTATGAACATTGTAACTGTAAGTTTCCAATTCCAGTTATTACTAGATGGAACTCTAAATATGATGCTACTCAAAAAGTGTTAACACACAAAAAACAATTGGATATTTTATTTGATGTATTAAAGTTAAATAAACTCAAACCTAATGAGTGGTTATTTTTGGAAGAATACTGTCTGTTGTTGAAACCATTATCAAATTCATTGGACAAGTTACAAGGAGAGAAAAATAGTTATTTGGGTTATGTTGCTCCTACGTTAATAGTTTTGAGAAAATTGTTAATTCAATCAAGTAATGTAAAATACTGCAAACCATTAGCTTCAGCATTAATAAGTTCTCTAGAAAAAAGATTTAACTACATTTATGATTTAAGTAATGCAAAAAGCAAAGATTTTATTCTTGCCTCAATAAGTCATCCGAAGTTTAAAATGTCCTGGGTTCCAGTAAGATATATTTATAAGAATTTATAAGAATTATTTTTGAATGAATGTAATACTTTTAAAGATGAAAATTCTGTATCTGAATCTGCATCTGATAATGCAGACAGTGATTCTAGTGATGAATTCTACAGCAATTTATCTGGAAATTTAACTACATCTTTTCACCCGTCCGCACAAGATAGTGATTCAGCTGAAATTGATACAAGTGTTTCAAATACAGCTGGTGTTGAAGCATTGACATATCTTAACTCAAAGAAAAAAGAAGTAATGTCACTTAATGATGTTCCAATTGTCAAGCAAATATTTTTTAAGTATAACACGACCTTGCCATCATCAGCTCCGGTTGAAAGGCTGTTTAGCAAAGCTATACAGGTGTTAACTCCCAGACGTAATCGTCTTAGTGATGATGTGTTTGAAATGCTTTTATGTTGTAAGTCTATTGAATGATTTTTTTTTCTTCAAATAAGTAAAGAAAACTTATTAAAATGTTAAATTAATAAATAAATTGTAGTAGAAGTAAACTATGTTAAAAAATGTTTTTAATATGTATCAGGTACCTATTTGTATATAATTGTGTTGCTTAAAATTAAAAGATTCTTTCAAATGCAATTTTATTTAAAAGTTTATTGATTATAACATAATAATGTTCTTTTAAATGAAAGCCTTACTATTATTTTTACTTTAAAAATAAGACTTGATTTGTAGTAGATAATAGTAAGCTACTAGCTGTGATTTATTATTCTACTCATATATACAACAATTAATATTAATACCTATTTTATATTTATTATTGATCCAGATCTCTCTGCTCTATTAAAAAGACACTGAATTATGTGGCTATGTTGGTTAAAAAAATAGAACAGTTAAACATCTATTGCGAAAAAATATAATTTTTCATAATATACAATTTATCTTAATTTTATCTAGATAAAATGGTTATTTAATTATCTTTATCTAGATAAGAATTAAATTTATTTATCTCTATCTTTATCTAGATAAAATATTTATTCTTTATCTTTATCTTAATCTAGATGAAAATGTACTTATCTATTCCCAACACTGGTTATCAAAATGTCTTTCTGGCGCTAAAGAGAAATCTGAATGTAGATCATGAAGTTTTTCGAAATCTACTTCTAAAATATAACCTTAAGACGATTCATCAGAAATATTCATTACATCAAAATTATTCAGATTATCAATCCATTTGAAATCTCCAGTAGGTAAATATTTACTTATTGCCCACCCATAAAGATTATTTGCATCCAAGTATTGTAAAAATATTGATTCCTCCTTTTTCTTAAATTTATCTCCCATATATTTATTATTTGCTTTTGAATATCTTTGACTACATTGAGATAAATCACCTCTGATTCCAGATTCGAACATCAATATTTGATCTATATCTGTTAATAAATCTAATTTTACTTTTGTCATTCTTAACATGCAATCCCACGCAAATCCTGGTGTAGTGTGCAACGTGCTCTGATACTTATATTAAATATAATATATAAATTACTACATACCACAACCAACAATAACCTAAGCATTGGGGGTGCAACAGACATTTTATGATAGGGGTATAAAAATATTACTATTTTTATTTGGACTTAGAATATTTTTCAAATAAAAACACTTAGAAATATTTCGATCGTTTATATTTTTTACAACTACATCCATTCCATATTACATCTTTCAATTGCTTGAACGTGGCACGTTACAAGTTTAGTACTACAGAGGGTCTAATTTATAATTCTTTAAAGAAATGTCTCTAAAATTTTCTATTATATCTGTTAATAATAAAACATCAATCAAATTATATAATTTAGTGAATTCACGAAGATTTTGTATATTAAACACTTTCCAAATTTTCTGTGAATTTTCATATTCATCTATCGTTACATTTTTATCATTGAGAGAACTATAAAAATTTTCTGTAGGTGGTAAACATGTTTCATCAAATTTTTCTGAACAATTTATATATTCATAAGGATAAGCTAACTTTCTAGTAACTAAATCTAAATGTTTTTAAGAAAAATATTTACTAAGTTCTTAATATTTATTTCTTAAATTTAATTTCGAATCATTTCTTGAATTATTTGTTAAATTGTCTAAAGAACTAGGTAAAAATTTTAATGAATCAATAAATCTTAATTCTGTAAATATTACTATATCTTTGTCTTCTTTGTCTTTACCTTTACCTTTCCTAGATACTACACGTGGAATCATTTTTGAAAAAGAAATATATTTTTCCTCATTATTTGGGATTAATTTTATTCTTTTATCATCGTTCCCAAATTCTTTTATAAATAGATGGGCATCATAACCTGAAAGATTATGAAAAATAATTTGAATAAAACATGGATTTTGGTAATTAAGATTACATAAGCCACTCCTCTATATTTTCCAGTTAAGTGGTCATAATCGCGTACTTTTCTCATATTAATGTTTTTATTTTCTAATTATTTTTTAAGCTTGTTTTCATATAATTTTAATTTTTTAGCATCATTAATAATTTTAAATTGTTTGTAATATTCAATAGCATATTTAATTATTTTAAATTTTTTCTCTAACCTTGGATGTAATTCTAATAAATACCTTTCACAGATATGACATTTATCAGATTTATTATAATAATTATTTAATTGTTCTACATTCAATGTTTCCATAGGAACTATTTTATAATATAACTTTGAAATAGCTTCTTCTTCATTTTCCATACAATTAATAAATTCTTGAGCTACGTTTGGACCAGAATATTCTACAGGGGGTTTATAATCACCGTTACTATATTTAATATAATAACAAAAATTATTAAGTATATGTTTCTGATAATATTTTGTAAAAGCTTCTGTATCATTTAGTTGACATGTGTATATTGGTTGGAGTGTAGCTTCAAAGTCAGTAAATCACAAAAGGGATTTTTAAGGAATTATTATACTTCTCAAATTCTAAAGTTTTATTATAAGGTTCTGGTAGAACTATTTTAGCAGCTTTATTATTAGCACAATAATGTTCATGGTCATTTAACTTATTTTCTGTATCAAAACTATTAAAACACATTTTACATAAAAATCTTTTATGGCCATCTTTTGTCATTTGACTTCGACAAAGTTTTCATAAATCCTTAATTCAACAATAATGACCTTTATATATGATTAGTTTGTTCATTTTTAGTTATTTCTAATGGTACAGTTATATGTTTTTTTTTCCTTTTTTTTTCTAGATGGTAAATATTAATAGAAATATCTTTTGTTCTTTTAACAAATTTTGGAACGTCTGTGGTTTTAACTGGAAATTCAATACCTTTTAATTCTGTATCAAAGTCATTTTCCCATTTTTTATACTTCGTAACTCTTTGTGGATTGTTTTCACAAGGGTGTAAAGCAGAGAGTATTGCTCAAAGAAAACATTTATCATCTTCATTTTTAACATTTATAATAGCATTTTTATTTTTATTTATTCCCAAACTTAAAATTTGATCAAGTCTCCATTGAGAATTTTTCATCACAAAATCTTCTACTTCATTTACAATTTTAATTTTTGCATTTGTTTAATAATCATTTAAGTTAGAATTTTGTGTTTTAAGTTTACATTCTTTATATTCCATATTTTTTTCACTACCTCTCTTATATATAGTAAGAAACATAATATTTACTTTTAAATTTGTTTTTTTTTAATTCTTGTTTAATACGTCCTATTACTGGTATATCTAAACGATTTAAAAATATTTGTATATCTTTAATACCCATGTTATTATTCTATTTTTAAATGCTGTTTCTTCAGTCTTTAAAATAGGTCGAATATCTTTCTTATCAAAATTAAAAATTTTTTTATTAAAGTTGAAAACTTTATGTGGTTTCGGTATTCTCTCTTTTTTTGTTTTACTTGTGTGTGGTTTGTTAAATCTAGTTTTAATTGTCTGGTCTGTATCGTTTTTTTCATGACGAATAGATTTTAAATGTCTAGACCAATTTTTGTATGTAATAGTTAAATTACATTTATTGCAAGTTTTATTTGGATATGTTTTTTTGGTTATCATTTAAACTTTCCATTTATAATAGAAAAATTTCTATTAAAAAAATCTTCTTTTTTATTATAGAAAATAATATTATTACATTTAATACGAATAATTGGAATTTATGGGTTATAACAGTGATAACTGTATTTCTTCTCCGTATACTGTACCTTCTATATCATACATTTTATAATAATTAACATTTGTCTTAAAAACATTCTCAACTGTAAATATTTCTTTTGACCAATTTGTTTTCAATTTATTTCTGTATACATCCACTATTGATGATAATCTAACTCTGTCATCAATTTCAAACTTAAATTCAGAATTACTAACATCATAATAATTATAAACAGTAGAAAGCAGATCTTTCTCGTTTTTCTGAATAATATCATCAGGTTTCATTTTTATTGTTCCATGATATGTATTGTTATATGTCTTAATAATCTTTGGCAATTCTGAAATCCATACATTGTTTAAATAAAGTATTTTTTTTAATTTATCTTCTAATGTTCTGTTAAATCTCTCAATAATTGATGCTTTTTTATCTGTTCCAGTACTATACATGACGATATTATATTTGTGTAGTAACTGCTTTAAGTCTTTATTATAAAATTCCTTTCCTTTATCAACATGTAATTTTTTCGGTACATTATATTTAAATATTTGTGAAAATGCATTAGCAACTTCCAATCCAGTTTTTGTTTTTAAAGGAACTGATCATACATATTTAGAAAATGTATCTATTACATTAAGAATATATTTAAAACCATCATTAACTTTGTATAAAGACTTATGAATCATAGTGTATAAAGGTTAAAATATCACTAGTTATTAATAAGATAAAGAAATAGTTATTTTACATTATAGATATTTGCTAGAATTAGTAAAGATAGTTATAAAAATATCGCTGAACCATTTAAATATATTAATGATTTAATACAAAACAAGTTATCAGATATGTATAACTTAAAAAGTTACATACCAGAACCTTTAACGTTAAATAATCAAGAAATAATAATAATTGATTTAAAAAAATGAATAATAAAATTACTAGATGGATGTATAGATAAAAATAATTTGCAGATAAGCAGAAGAGAATTATTAAATAAATTAAACTTAGAAAATTCTAATAAAGTATAGAATTATGGAATAACGTTATGAATCTGATTCGTTTTTAATATAATTTTGTATATATTCATAATTATTACATTTAACATTTTTATAATCAATTTGTTCAAATTTAATTTCATTACTATTTAAAAATTCTATAAATTTATGTATTTTTTTTTCTATATTTAACGCGTTATTATTGTCACCAAATCCCATAAATTTTAATAATTTTTCTGGGCCAGGCCTGCTTTTTTTGTTTTTAAAATTCTGTGCTAAATTTTGATTATTTGCACTTATTTTAGGTACACCATTATCTAGACATTTATTTATAGATATTCTTTAATATCTACAATATTTACAATAAATATATTTATATACTTATTATAATAAAAAGTATACAAATTTTAGATTTTTTAATAAAAAATTTTATATTTTTTTTTATATAAAAAATCTAAGTTGATGCATCAGCAGAGCAGATTTATCTGCGATAGATGATAACTTAATAAAAAAGAAGTTTTGATAACTGATAATTTATTAGAATTTATGGGTTTTTATGATATTAATGACGCGTGTCCAAATGCCAAATGGGACAAGCATCAATAATAACATGCGTTAATTTCATACGCATGTTATTATTGTCTTCAAATCCCTTAAATTCCAATTTTAATAAAAAATACTATTTTGCAAACTTTTAAATTTAAAATTTTTTTTTTTTTTTAATTTTAAAGGAATTTTAATTTTTTTTTGACACTGTCGGATTATCCGATAATAACATTTTTTTAGAGTTGTGGAACTTGATTAAATTTATTTAGAACTAGATTAAATTTTATTAATAAAAATTATAATAAAACCATGCACGGAAAGTCCGTGCATGATTTTAGATTAGAAACGTTTCATGTTTTGGAGTTTTTAAATGAATATAAAATAGCATATGAACAAATAGATTTTTTTATTATTTATCCGAAATTAAAATTTTAATTATTTTGATCATGACCGGTTTTTCCGGTCATGATTTTAGATAATATCAAAAACTTCATTTAACGATAATTTTATAACGCGGTCGCAAAATTCGACCCCGTTAAAATTATAAATTATAAATAAAAATGATAATAATATCGTGGCCAGTTTTTCCATTATGGGATTCTATTATGGGATTTTGTGATATTAATAACACATCCGTGATTTACGGATGCGTTTAGGTATCGAATTGTATCATATCGATTTTAACTCATTTTTTTAAAATTTTATAAAATAAGAGGTGGGCCAGGAATGGTACGTGTGTACTACTTTTGTGTAGTATCAAATTTTGAACTCGCAGCTGTTAGTTATATAATAAATAATTAAAAACATTTTATAATTCTTATATAATATTTTATTATAATATTCTATAAAACGATACTGTAAAATAATAGGAAACAGTCATTTAAAAGTTAAAATAAAGAAATCGGGTGAAAAAAGTACTGTGCTTTAAAGAGTTTTAAGCGAATGATTATTAAGACATAATATTGAAATATTTGTTTTTAAATATCATAAAACAAATATATATGTTATACAATTTACTTATAAACAAAATGTTATACTTATGTGAGTTTTAAAAACGATTAAAAATAAATATACAAGTATATGAGTAGGTATAGTGAATAATTAATTATAAGAATAAAAGGGCAGTACCCTTTATGTTTTTATTTTAAAATGATTATTTTTTTTATGAAAATTATCCCAAAATTTATAGTCCATTTGGTCTTCCTCGGATATAATCATAGAATTTTTCTATAACATAATATAAAATACACATTAAAATTTAAAATTATTAAGATTATTAGAAATTTTATATTGATATTATTTAATAGGTAAGTATAAGTTATAATTTTATTAATTCTGAAAATAAATAATTTACTAAGAATTAAACAATAAATTATGAAAAATTAAAAGTACTAAATAGGTTTGTAATCTAAAAATAAACTAAAGAAGTAGCCTTACTGTATAGATATAGATGATATATACTCCGGTCAATGAGAAAAGTAAACCGTTTCCAGGCACGTTTTTGGGAGGGGCGGCGGGAGCGATCGCCCTACCCCCAAAGCCCGTATTATAGTCTATCTTATTTTTTTAAATACATTTGATTTGTATAATAATAACGAATTTTCGATTTAAGATAGTATCAGTTAAATCGCCATAATGATTAAAATTTGTTACATATGAGAATATTTTTCTGTATATTCTTATCATGGTTCAAATATTATCTGTGAAAACTTGAAAAACTTCATACTGGTTATTTTCACGTCCGATGTGAAATTATTTGTTTCACGTTCTACCCTGTAATTTGTCGTAATGTTGATAAGAAATATTTCTCTACGAGTTATTGATAAATATGTCCCATGGTAAATAATCCGATATTAATATTAATAGACCGTGGGTAAATATATAAAATATGTTATCGTATATCACGTAATATTAATCCATAGAGGAATATTAATATTGAGTAAATTGTATAATATTCAACAAACCAAACCTATCCGAACATTTCGAACTTAAACCATGCTGTAAGCTTATAAATGTAAAAACTTAGTTTAAACTTTAAATGATGAGAATTCAGTAGTAAATTGTCATTTATCTTTTGTGCTTTTGTCTTCAATTTCTCATATATATATTCATATTTATATATGTATCATTCCTACCCTAATAAGTAATAACCTAACCCTAATAATGAGCAAAAGAAAGTTGAGTGGATATTCATAGAGAAATAGAAGTTTCCACCAAAGATATTATTCAATGATTCGCTAAAATTAAAAACAGATATATGGATCTAATTCTGTAGAAAATAACAGATGTATTAAATTTTTATGACATATTATATTATTATTTATATAATATTATTTAAACAATGTTTTTTACCATTTTATTTATTACCCTTTTTATATAAGAGTACACTGGCACAAATTCATTATGGGGGATTTGGACTTTCTAAAAAAATTAATCGCCCCTCCCAAGATGAGGTTCCAGATATGTGCCTCACCGTTTCCGTCCAAAACACGTCCGTTTTAAAGCATCTTTCCATCTATTTAAGTTATCATAGAACACCAGGAACCGTTGCCACGGAATGGCACTGAGATAGATAAGAATATACTGGAGCGTGGACTCGCCTATGTCCATTTGTTGCGAAAAACGAGCAGTCTCAACTGCCGCTACTCCAACCACCGTATGGCATGAAATTGAACTATCATACAAATAACATTAAAAAACTACACATTTTAACTTAACATATCTCTGGGATAAATGGACGTATTACGTTAACTTGGGTACCAACATTTTTGTTTTTTTATGTGCTTAAAATTTATATTTACAAAAAATAATAATAATAATAATAATATTTATTGATACCAAATTAGAATAACAAACATTTTAAAATAAAATAGATAAATTAATTGATTTTTGGTTCTCTTTTCAAAAGCAAAGCTTGTGCAAAAAAGAGAGAGTTGTGATACAAAGTCGTTAATAATTAAGAAAAAGGAAAACAAAATTAATAAAATAGAGAATAAATAAGAACAATATAAATAAAGATAATATAACAATTTAAAGTATTAAAACAAAATTTATGCTGGATGGTTATATCTTATAGGTATAAGCATAAGTATAGACTAGGTTAAACCCATTAGGTGCCTTAGCCGAATTATGTTGATATGCTAAGTTATACTTATGAGTATAACAATAGAAAAAGAGAAAAATAAAATACAGTAAGAAATAGATAATTAAAAGGAAACTTAATATAATACAATATAAACAGTACATTACATAAAATTATTAAAGTAAAACATTATTTAAATATTTTTTATACATTTTAAAACTGTTAAAATCATGTAAATTAAAATTATATTTATTACAAAATGATATGAACTTATATTTAGGGTTCTGCTGCCCGAATACTGTATTCATTTTGGGGACAATGACATTAGTATTAGCCTTAAAGCGAGTATTATAGTTATGACATGGAGCGTAAATATTGGTTTTCATATTATAAAACAATAGGCAAATGTTCTTAGTATATAAAGCTTTTAAATTGAATACCTCTAATTCTTTATATAAGTTAACAGTAGGAAATAATGCAGGCTTATTGAAGATAAATTTGAGTAATGAATTTAAAGTGATTTCAAGATTTCGAATGTGAGTATATGTTCCCCCCAAAAAGAAATTCCATAAGAAAGAATTGATTGCACTAGTGAAATGTATGTCAATTTTTTTAATTTAAAGGTTAAGATAGATCTAAGAGATTTATATATATAGAAGAATTTTCTTAAAGTATTATTAATATAATTTATGTGTACCTACGTCTCATTTTAAATTAGCATCAATAAACAACCCTAGGTATTTAATAGAGTTTACTCTATTTAATTCCCTACATTTGCATATATTATTTTTATTATTATTGAAGAGACAACTATTAGTATGAGCAATGATTTTATAATTATTCAAATCAATAGCTTTTTGAATACCAAAGTGAATGTAATTAGTTTTTACACTGTTGATTTCTAATGAATTATTATCAAGCCAGTTTTTAACAATAATAAAACTTTCCTCAGCCATCTTATACAGATTATTTATGCACGGACTTTTTAATAAGATAACGGTGTCATCAGCAAAACAAATAATCTTCTCAGGGATTACTTAATTAAGAAGTTCATTTATGTATATTATAAATAACAATGGTCCTAGTACGGTACCTTGCGGTACAGAGTAATTAATGTCAAGTTCATTACTATAATCGTTATCAATTTTGACTCTCTGCACTCGTTTGTTTAGGTACGATTGGAATAACCTATAAGCAACACTTCTTATTCCACAATGATAAAGTTTATCCAGTAGAATATTATGGTCAACAAAATCAAAAGCTTTTTTAATATCCAAAAAAATTCCAAGAACGTGTTGCTTGTTATCAAGATTTTCATGTACATATGTATTGAGTAGTTTCATATAGTGCACTGCTAGTCGAGAGGTTGCTTCGCAAACCAAATTGATTATCGTGAAAAAAATTATGGCTCTTTAAGAACTCTAATAATCTGCTTTTAAGGCATTTTTCAAATATTTTTAACAAAGTTAAAATGAGTGATATAGGCCTATGATTAGAGCAATCTTTTTTGTCACCATTTTTATAAATTGGAATAACTATTGACTCTTTAAATGACTTAGGATACTCCCCTTTAGAAATAAAGATATTAAATATTATTGGTAAAGGTACAGCTATAGAATTAGACGTCCTTTTGAGAACATAATTAGATATTGAGTTTTTAGAAAAGGTATTGATATTTTTAATAGCA
The DNA here is from genome assembly GCA_009761285.1 of Aphis glycines. NCBI lineage: Eukaryota > Metazoa > Arthropoda > Insecta > Hemiptera > Aphididae > Aphis > Aphis glycines. The sequence continues at coordinate 1,858,582 of VYZN01000019.1, forward strand.
TTCAATAGGTTAAGTACTTCAATCGGTTCAATTGGTTTTAAAAATATAGTGTCAGAGATATAACAGTTTCTGTAGCCCAAACCCTCACCGTCGACCCAGAGGTACGTCAACCGATCCAGCTACACTCAATAGAATTGTTTTAAAAACAATCGTAAAAAATATATATAAATTGACGGTAACCTACCCACACTCACATGTATATGCACAAAGGCACCGTAACACAAAACCAGGGGGACAGGAAACTCCTTATATCCGAAATAACGAATAAAAGAAAAACAATGTAAATAAAAAAACCGATTATAAAATATGTAATGACAGGCCCAATAGCACCGCCGTACTATTACAATAATAAAATATAAATATACGAGGTGTGTAAATAAAGTAATGAGAGAACAATAATCGATTCGTAAATGATTCGTAACAATAATAATTGGGCGCCCACACACACGTAATGAATATATAAAATTCAACGCCGTAACGGCAATAATACAAAATAATAATAATGTTATCAATAGGAATAATATATAAGTGCTGATATGTTTACATACACGCCGGTATCATTGTCGCCTTCGCCGCCGACCTGGACACCGATGAATAATGATAGCGGGAGCTCTCGCGCACTGTCGTCGCTGTAGATAACGCGCGACGAGGCAACTTATGGACGCATGCACGGGGGTTACGCAACCAGGCGGCTTACCGTTCCATAAGTGCACATGATTACGTCTATAACGAACAACGGCTCTTTACAGCGAACGAACACCACCGCGGCACTGCGGATACGAACCGGGGATACAAAATAATAAAATATACACTTAAATCGGCCCGTTGGCTTCACTAGCCGAGAGTAAAATTTTGAGTTCGCGGCAAAATACGCCGTAATACCACTGTAATTTTAAACGGTCGCGCGGCAGACGGACGCGCGGACCAGCAGAAACGGATTCCACCGCCATGAACACACTGAGGTCATTGACGTGCGGTAATGACCAGGCGCAATAGAGTCGGGGAACCGGGGATAGCAGATAAATCGCGAAGACGAGAATAATTAAAAAGTTATGCTACGACCGACGGCACTATCTACAGCGATAATCAAGCGTATCAAAATTGATAGTAGGGAATTTATTACTCTTAATATTATTAGATATTACACTTCCGACTTTAGAGAAAAAGCTATTAAACTCATGTGCTATGTTTTCTTTCCCAGTTATTTTTTCGCCAACATTATTTAAGAGACTACTAACAATTGTGTTTTTCCGTTTATTACTATATGAAACATCTTTAATTAGATTCCAATTTTTTTTGATTCTGATCCCGCAAGTATAATAAGTTTTTGGTAGTAAATGTTTCTGGCTAGTTTAATTGTACTATTTAACATATTCCTATAATCAACGTATTTATGTTTCAGTAACGTATTAAATGGTTGTTTAAGTAATTTCGTATAGAGTTTTTCTCGATTTCTAATTGACGTAATTAACCCTTTGGTAATCCATTGTTTTATTTTTTTATATTTAGATCTAATATTCTTAACGTTGGTTGAAGATAAATTAATAAAAGAATTTAGTACCTGGTTAAATTTTTTTAGTATCGTATCTATACAGCTATAGTTATATAGCCAATCCCAATTCTCGGTAGGTACTGTAACGTGCCACGTTCAAGCAATTGAAAGATGTAATATGGAATGGATGTAGTTGTAAAAAATATAACCGATCGAAATATTTCTAAGTGTTTTTATTTGAAAAATATTCTAAGTCCAAATGATTTAATAAATTAAACTCTGAAAAATATTCTAAGTCCAAATAATAAGATTATTGAACTGGGTGACGTGAAGGTGCTCTCTCTAACTCTGGTGGATCACGTCTGAAATGTGCCTATTCGGGGCCCCCTTATATATCATACAGGGACTCCCGCGGTACCCTCAGGTCCCTGATGGTCAGCAACACCTGCATCCGCTTCTTCCCACGCCTCTGCGTTATCCGCGCAACGTCGTGCGTCAAACAATATTCCTATTATTCTATCGGATGGTAATTGTGTGCCTATAATATTTTATACCGGGTGACAAGCATACGTGCGATGATCCGTCTTTGACCCTGAACGATGCCGCCACATAGTATAACTTGGTATAATGTACTATTGTCGCTGCGTCCGGCATTCTTACGCCGTTCCGCCGCCGTTGATGATTTATATTAATATGTTAAGAAAATCTGTACTTAATCTCCTGCTCGAATCCGATTATAGTAATATTTTTATACCCCTATCATAAAATGTCTGTTGCACCCCCAATGTTTAGGTTATTGTTGGTTGTGGTATGTAGTAATTTATATATTATATTTAATATAAGTATCAGAGCACGTTGCAGTACTAATAAGCATATTAAGATGATCAAAATTAATGAGGAGTCGTTCACTATCATGAACGGTGTTATCTATTTCTCTGAACTGTAGTATCTCGTTAATAATAATAGTGCCAAAGTGGTCAGTAATATTACATTTAAGAATATACGTATAAAATCTACCAGAATCAAAGATAGTATGGTCATTTGTGGGTTTATATTGTTTTATAAAAATATGAGCAATACATGTTTTAGAATTACCACTTACTCTAGTAAAATCATTAATTGTCGAAGTATATCCAAATTTGGCTAAAGTATTTAAATATGCATTAGATTCATAAGAATTGGAAAATAAATTGATATTAATGTCACCACAGATTATATGATTACTTTTAGAAACATTATCTGAAAGGTAGTTATCTAATGAGGTAATAAACTGTTTAGAACCGTAACACTATGAACGATAAATACCTGTAACTATATACTGAGAACCACCTTTATTTACAGATAACTGAATTGAACTACAATTATTAATAATTTGTGTGCAAATGTTGTCAAATTTACAGTCATAACTAATAAGTACGGAAACACCGTCAGATTTATTTAATATTCCTAAAGAATGAAACATTTGATATCCATTAATTTTTATATCATACTCTTCTTTCTTTACATCAAATTTATTATTTATGGAGCTTAAGTATACTATTAATTCATTAATATGTGCTTTAATAGGCTACTAATATTCATCGAAAAAACACTAATACAGTTATTCTTAAATTTTATGTCATCGATACAATCGATAGACAGGGTTTCAATATTGTTAATTTTATTAATGTTGTTAAGTAAAAAATTTATATCTGTATTGTTCATAAATAATAAGACTATAATACTAAAATACTAATATTAATAAATATAGGAAAAAATATAGTAGACGCTTAATTGCAACTCCATAGTTTATCAATTAATTTTTCAGTATCAATTGACATTAGTTGGGACAAGTTACAGATACGTACACCATACATACCTTCCGCTTTTTTCATAAATACTCCACTTCCATTAGCTCAGACATATTCGTAGTAGTATTTTTTTGCTATTTGTTTTGCAAGCCAATAGATTTTTCTATTTACCACAGACAGTTGTTCATTCACATAAATGTGACTTTCAGGAAAATTGTTATGTATTTCTTTGGCTATGAGAGGCATTTTTGCTTTAACTCTGGATTGATGGCAGTCAATAAATTATTCTTAATTTCTTTATTAGTAAATTCAACGATAATACGACTATTATTTTCATTTTTATGTCTTAATCTATAAGTTTTGTCTATATGTTCTTCTTTTACTTCAACATTAACAATTTTAGCTAGTGTTGAGACTACTAGCTTTAAATTTTCATTGGTCGTTTTTGGTATACCAGTTATATCCAAGTTGTTACCAAGTTTTGCCTGTTCTGTAATATTATTATTTCCTTTCAAAATATCGATTTTATTCTCGTAAGCATTTAGCCTAATATCAAAATCTTTTACTTTTTGAACAATGCTTTGTAGTTTTGTATTATACTCATCAACTTTATCAGATAGAAAGGACACAGACTTTTCAATTGAGCTGTAGGATGTAGTTAAACAATCTAATTTATTGAGTATTATATCGATCGATGATTTTATTTCATTAATATCAATAGAAGTTTTATTACCTTCATCATGGGTATTCATTATTTTGTCATTACCTTGACGATTTTTCCTAGAAGTAACATTTTTTTTAATAATTATATTTTGCTCGCATTCATCACATGTCCAATTTTGCGGATCATCTTTGTTTTTATTGAAAGTAGATAAACAGCTTTTGTGAAAAAATTGTCCACAAAAAGAACACGTGATTTTTTTTGTTGGTGAAACGTTCGATTTACAGACATTACACGGCATTATAGATAAGAGAGCAAAGATAACTATATTAATCAAAACACGACCGCACTACACAGACCAACAGACACAACGAATAAATAAATAAATAAAAATATAAATTATCTGAAAATCATTTATTTACTCATACCAATTGCATATAATTTCTTGCCACACAGGAGTCGGGTAACCGGCCCGTTTTTACACTCTAGTCCGCACTCCAGTATATTCTTATCTATCTCAGTGCAGAATGGTCACTGACGTTAGTTTACAAACGGTTTATTTTTCTGATAAGGTGGAGTATAGTAATTTATTATCGAATGAATCTCGTTATTCAGTAGATTAAAAAATATGGTATTTTAATTCAATGATATAGTTTTCCAACTAAATTTCTAATCCATATTTTATCATACGTATAGGTATTTAAATTGTCATTGGCTAATAATAATTAAAATTTCAATAAATAATACGGTACGTTAAAAAATTACTTATCACACATATTATTTTATAACTAGCTCATCAGCGTTTTATTTTATTTAATATTTTATTGTGTAAGAGATTGCATGCTTTATGTAATGGTATGTAAAAATATATAAGTAAATAGGACTTAAATAAAAAAAAAGGTTGTGACTTTTGCGCTAGAACTTAAAAGTAAGAGCGCATGTTTTAGTAAGTAAAAATGTATGTTATTATATTATCATTCATTCACACTGAACCATTATTGATCCAAAATTTGTAAATGGTTGTTGAAATAAGATACATTAGAACCTAAAATAATTCACGATGTATTGAATAAAAAAACGAAAAATAAATATTTGTTTTTTACTGTATTATATAATTAAATATTGGATTTTAAAATGATTAAATGAAGTATTTTTAAGTGTGTTTACGTAGATACAGGTTATTACGATCAACATTCTATTTGTCTTTGAATTGCTATTTTCAATTTTCCACGACTTATACTTTTTGAATTATAACAAATTTTTAAATTCGTTTGAGGACAAATCATTATCGTTACGCAATTTCATAAACATTTTAAATTCAAACGCTCATAAAATTTTTCCTTTAATGAGGCTTCGAGTTGTTAATGAGGTTTCATAAAAAATTAGTGGACTCGATTTTCGATATTTCATTTTTTGAATCCATAAAATTGTTTTGCGATTTTTGTTTTTTTTTCACTTTTTTGATTTATGAATAATGAATATAATAAATTAAAACACCTACCTATCTAAAATATAGCTCTCTACAGTCTACATTAACAGATTCAACTTTCCACTTCAACTTTTATACGAGGTTTTTTGCTCTAAAACCAATCGGTCAATCGTATTTTTGGAACTGAAGTAATAAGTTTTTACTCACAGTCGCTGCTGATACGTCATTGCTGGCAGCGTAATGAATCGAGAATAATTTTATTTGGTTTTATTTCATATAAATAATAACAAAATGGAATAATTTACTATACATAATGTATATAAATATAATGTAATATAATATATTATATATATATATGTATATATAAAAATAAAATACAATAGCGTGGACTGCCGATAACAGACCGGTTTTGACCTTGTGTGTGCTGGCGCACGTGGATGTCGGAGCTATGAAGTGACGAACTCTGCCGCTAGAATCGAGAGCAGCACGTGACGGCCGTAATTACAACTTTTTTACTGTATAACATGCCAATTTTGTTCCAATAATACGGCTAACAGAATGGTTTTAGAGCAAAGTATGCGAATTAAAAGTTGTAGAGGGTAGTTATATTGAATGACGTATAAGACTCGATTTTTCGATATTTCATTCTCAAACTAACTCGATAAAATCGTTTTACATTTTCTATTTTTTCCCTTTTTTACTTGTGAATAATTGGTATAAAAAATTTAATTATCAAAAATCGAGTCTTATACGTCACCCGATATAACTCTCCTCTAAAACTTAATAAAGATATTTTGCTCTAAAACCATTCAGTAAGCCATATAATAGGACAAAAATTGACATGTTTTTGTACTGTATTTCGCTAATGCTGCGTCACCTTAAATTTTAATTTGTTGATCGGAACTTCGTTAAAAAAAAAAAAAAATGTCTTCTTTTTTCTTTTGTTGTTTTTTTTTTAAATTGTTTAGTTCATTGAGCATCGAATCGACCTTAGTATTTAAGTTATTGCTTCCTCGAGAATTCTACCAACTTCAATTCTTCGATTTTGGTTTTAACAGTTAGATAGGTACTAATTGTTGAATGTAATTTGAATTAGGTTTACGTTATTCGTTAACACTGATGAATTTTTATTTGATCAGTTCAGACATATTTTAAGATTAATTTTATAATAATGTGAGTTTTTTAGATTTTTAACGAAGTGGTAAATGTATTGATTTACAATGATGTGTGTATTTTTTATTTTTGTGTGTCTATGTATGTATTTGACGAAATAATGCTTCAATTTCAAACTTCGTGGGTGGTTTACGATGGTCAAGTGATTATCCTTAGTGCATTATAAAGGTCAAAAGTAAACATTTTCGAATAGTTTTCAAAAAATCGATTTTTTTTTATGGTTGTAACTCAAAAACTAATCACTGTAAATACTTGAAATGTTCACCAAATTTTTATACAAACATTATTTATACAGTATACCTACACAGTTAAATTTTCAATATATTTTGTATTTTTTGAGCTATTTATAAACAACTGAATTTTAAAATACTCGATAATTGAATACAAATATTAGACAAATCATTAAATCATCTCCGTTCAGAATCTTTCTTCGTATACAATGATACCTATCATTGGATTCAAATTTAACACAAAATTAATAATGACCAATTGTACAGCATTTATATTCATCATTGTCATATTCTGACATACCAGCCCAGTAGAAAAGTTATATTTTTTTACACATATTAGGTACATACAACTATCTTTTTTGTGTGTTAGCTTACCTAAATATTTCTTTATTCATATAGTCTGTATTCATATTGGTATAATTTTCACCAATTTTTTGTATTAGGCCACATTCGGCCTGCGAGCTTTTTTTATCTGGCCTATTGTAAATTTCCCAATTACATCACACGATTTTAAAGTTTATCGTATATACTCTATATTTTATAATTTATATGTATAGTCTATCATTTCGATATAGTAATATTGTTATCTGGTATTAAATATCGTTAAATGTCTAAATGTCCTGATATAGTATATTATACAGTACAGTTGTAGATCTAGGATTTTCTCATAGGGGGGATATAAAATATTTTCGTACATAAAATGTATAGGTATATAAGCTTTATTCTACTAAATTTACAAAACAAGATTTAATTTTCACGGCCACGGGGGGGATCTATCTCCCATACCCCCCCCCCCCCCCGTAGATCTGCCCATGATACATTATACACATGTATGTATACGTATAGCTTTTAACCATAAAAACGTGTTTTGGTAGTGATTAATTATGTCTGCAAAAAAGCGTAAAATTAAAGATGAAAATAAAACTTTAAATACCTTGTAGAATGACTGTTTATAGTCATATTGTTTATAATGAGCGTTTATTAAACGCTAATTAAAATGTATATTTTGAATGCCTTTTTTTTGCTTTCTATACTCTGGCCCGCTAGATTTTATTTTTCTAAAATTCGGCCCTCTAATAAATTTGAGTTGCCCACCCTTGTGATTGATTTTCTTGTAAAACACCAGTGTAACAGAATTTGCGGCGAAAACAAATATATAAATTATATTTAATAATACATACTAATTTATTATCTCTATTCTGTAGAATTTAAGTTAGACAATGAATAATACTGATTTTTAATATGATGTATACAAATTGTTATCTATCGAAACAATTCCTTTAATAATATGTATATTACACATTGTACACATTCTCAAACTAATGATTATATCTATAATTATTATTTGTAGTATTCAAATTTCGATGAATTATAATTAGGTATTCTAAATTATAAGTAATTAAAATTTACTAAAATAAATCATATTTATTTTACCTTACAACAGAGTTCAGGATCCATCAACAAATCTTTATAAATTGCACTAATATCATTGTTATATTTTTCCATCTGAAAAAAAAAAGGAATGTCCTTAAAATTAAAGTTAAGTAATACATATAACATATTTTATTGTATGTGGTTGTCGTGTTAATTATAACTATATTTTAAACTCTTTAACTTAATAATAAAAAACTTTTTAAATGTTATTTTTAAGTTATTTGCCTTATAATAATTTCAGTAAATTATTCACTAGCTAAATAAAGAGAATTCATCAATTAAGTACCTTTTTGAAAATTTAAAAATATATTATAATGCTACATGTAGTATTCAAAAATTATTAAATAAGCATAATTCAAATTAATATTTTGATTTACCGAATCAATTGCAGACTCATTACGATCCATCAAAAACACAGTAAATAATTCATGTGCTTCTAAATTTTTTAAGCGGTCCTAAAATTAATAAATATAGTATAAAATAAAAAAATTATGTTAAGAGCTAAAATAAAAACAAATATCGATGAAAGTATAATAATGTGTTATATGAAATTATCATAATAATTATAACTGGCGTTAAAGGCATTGAAATATGCCATATAATATGCAGTAAAAATCATGAAAATGTGCAAAAAATATGTTAGAATTTTTTTTCATTTATTTAAAATTTAAAAATTAATTTACTAACAAATTTTAAAAATTAATTACTTAAACACTTAATGAAAAAAAATAAAATTAAGGAATTTCCTACAATAGAGGAGACCTCAGAGTCTTAGTCTGATCAGGAAATCCATTCTCCAATTCTGTTGTAAATCGAACAACTTATTTTTGGCATACTCATGATTTACGAATGAAACGACAAACGACGAAACTGAGTGGTATGTTGATAACTGATTTATACAATTATATCAATTACGATTATAAGTTGACACAAACGCTTATCGTAATTGATTATTCATCTTTTCTTTATTTCAGTTATTATTTAATGCCAATAAAATATTAATATTATTTTATAATTTTTTTTTTTTTATTTTCGATTTAATACGCAATACATTTCAAATTTTGTAAAAAAAATATGCAAAAATATGCAAAAAAAAATTGTCTAGTATTGTCAAGCTATAATTTGTAAAGATAACTGATAAAAACCCAAAACTGTGAAAATGAAAATAATATGCAATTGCATATAAATCCGGGCTCTAAATTTATAACTAATAACTGTATATCGCAAATCTATTATACAATATTGTAATATTTTTTATTTTAATTTTTCTATTAAATTATAATACATTTCAAGTTAGAAATAAAGAACATCTTGCGGAAGGAGTAAAGAAATCGTTGAGTATTTAACCCTTTAACGTTGGTTAAAAGGAAAATATGTGCTAGATAAATGTATTCTGTTAAACCTTATACTGATAATGATTAAGTCTTAAATTTGAATGCCATAAGAAAAAGAAAAATAGTAAATAGAAAAAAAAACCTAAAAACTCCCACTCCCCACGAAATTCTTATGGATTTTTTATGAGATGACTTTTTTTTCCCAATAATGGAAAACTATAAACTAAAACTAATTGACTTGGCGCATTCTTACTTTAAATCGACGGTCCATCTTATATACTATCCTTAAATTCGAACCCCACATCTTTTGAATTCAATTTTTAGAGGACTAATTTTTATTCTGTGAAATACCTACTTAAATACAATTGATTGGGACTTGCTATTGAATGATACTTAAGAGCTTCCTACTACGATTTCGAAGTTTCCTCCACTATTTTCTACGCCATCAACTTATTTACTCCGAATATTTTTGAAACAAAAATCTAGTTTTCATTGGTACAGTAAGGAACTTAAAAATATTAATTATGTAGAAAACACGTCTACACAAAAAGTTTGAAACTACGAATTACATAATCAAATAGAATTAATTTTCCTGTACACGTGCATTATGAAAAAGAGAATAGAAAAAGAGTCGTAACCAATACCTACATAAAATTCAGTCAGATCTAAACTGACTGATTCCAAATCTTTTTGGTTATATATCAAAAGCTTAAAATTAGACAACGAGGTACCTAATAAAATGAACTTAAAATGTATTAAGTCATTTTTAGCGTCCGTTTTTTACTCATAGTTTATTAGGAATAACTATATTGGTAACAAATATTATAGTTCTTGCACTAGTTATTTGGCAATTATTAAGCTATCATTTGGAGAGATTTTTCAAAGCATTAATTCTGTTGATTTAAACTTGTGTTCTGCAATAAATTGCATTCCTAATATCTTATTAGGCTCTTGTAAATACTATTTATCTGTTTCTATCCGTACATTGTTTAGTCAGCAATTACTTAAAGTTGTATTCTCGTTTAAATGGAAAAATAGTTTTATCACTCCGATTCATAAGCTCATAAACTTGATATCTATGTATAGACTCATCAATTTTTCGGAATGTCTTCATGCACGATGGTGGTTAGCACGTACCAAATGGAGCATCGAAAAATAATAATTCCTTAAAAGGTCATTGGAAAAATTATCGATATGTGGAAAAAAATAACTGTCTGGTTTAGTGACAGCATTCAGTTATAGATAGTCTCCGTAAGAGCTGAATGAAGTCTTTTTTGCTGACATGAAACAAAGGAGTGGCCCACACACTGTCCAACGATTGGTGTATATTCTTCTCGTAAGAAACATTAAATCTAACTCTAAATCTAACCTTAGCGCTATTGCAAGGCAATCGGAATTAAGGTCTCGTGGAGTAAACCTAGAGAACTCGAGGTCCAACCTGGTTCAGATATATGGCTGAGAACAACACAAATGAATGATGGGACGTGGCTTACGGTAACGATATTTGATGTAATTCTGATGTTCATATCGATCAGACGCTTGTGGTGGACATCGACTTGTAACCCGAAATAATGGGAAAAGTTAGCTCCTATAATGCCTCTGGTGGCAGCTGTGATTTCTAACGTCCACCTAAAATGCCTAGTGAGTCTCAGTTCATAGTTGAGTGAATTCCGTTGTAAGTTTAGATTCAATTTATTTTAGAGACGGTAAACCATAATACTGAAAATACTTCGTTAACCAACAAATTATATTATGAAAGAACCGAGATCTCAGTCCCTGGATCGATAAGAAAATGCCTGTTGGAACGTGCATCCTTGACAAAAACACGTTAACTATTATAAAAAGTGGTTCACTGACTTTCCACCACCGCTACTATTAGTTTTCCGATTATTCGTAATCCCACGGGGGATAATAATGTTTAGCAGATTTATCGAAACGACGTCATAAAAACACGAATTGTTGTTATTATTACCAACGCCAGTTTTTGATAAGGTCTCGAATGACTATATTACGATTTAACGAACTGTCGTATAACAAAATTCGAGACTCATATAGTGAGAGCTGCGATCGCATTCTTCATTGTTCGAAATCGGTTTATTGATGTTTTGGTAATGTTGACGGTTTAGAGGTCAAAATTCGAGGTTGCTTCCATGAGCCAATCATTATGAGCAACGAGATCTTACAAAAATCCCTCCTTATGAATTGACACTAATGGTAGAAAGCAATTTTTGCAGCCAAAATTGCTTGAGGCATACTAACTGATACTGTCTGTTAAGAAGTTGTACATATTCTGAAGCAGTTGGGTGGAGTAATGATTTATCATCCACTGAGTTATAAGAAACTGTGAAAACGTGTGCCAATTGAGAAACTGCCGTTGTTTCAGACTTTTGTTACTCATATTTGGGCCGATAATCGAGAGACGGATCGATCAAACGCTTTCCTCGTGGAATGTTGCTTAAAAATGTAATCGATGAATCGCAAAAATTTTTCGTTTTTTCTCACGCTATGAGTGTCGTCAAGACATAGACAGACGCACAAGAGTGACATTCGTGACGGAAACAAATAAATTTGAAATACGGGAGCGAATTCGAGGTTAATGTTTGACGAGAAGTCATTTTTGGCCATGCCATTACATACAATTTCAATAGTGCCAAACGAACCGCCACAAGAGCAACAATTATTTTCTATAAATGCCCAAAATTCAGTTATTATCAAAATTTAGAAAATCACAAGTATTTTTGAAAAATGTAATAGTTATAAATGTATATAATATTTATTTATCACTTATGGTTTGAATATTTGATAAAAATAATTCTCATAAGAAAACTTATCGAGAAAAAATAAATAAAGTTAAGCTTATAATAACTATATATTTTTTAAATGAAGATGAAATTTAAGATTTTTCAACTTAAGCATTCAATGGTATAAATAAAGAGGTTTTGTGACGAACGAAATTGGGTTAATATTTTATTCTGTATTAAATTTGTTAATTGTATTTTGCAAAATACGTGCAATAACGTTTTCCTCCCGAGTATTCAAATCAACCGTTCGATAATAACGCCTGTCTTTTGACGCATGGACGGAAAAACGTTTGAAAAAAACAACATTTTTACCTGGGATTTGGAACACACGTTAGGTACACAATCAGTGGCGCAATTATCGGGAGTGTTAGGTGTGCAATTCACTGGGGCCCTCGGTTTTTAGGGGCCCCTAGATTAAGTCTTATATACGATATTCCTACAATAATCTGTATTATACACATGTTATATTATATTTGTTTCAGTATAATAAATAAATATGTTTTAACTGTTTTGAATTCAGTGAATAATTCGAATTACGAATACCTATGTGAGAAACCAGTATACCTACCGTATAAGTATAACAGTTTACAGTAAGCAGTATTAATGACTTTGTTGCCGTAAAAACAAGAAGAGTTATTTTTATGTTTGATTATCTAAAAAAAAATAAATTTAACTTATAATTATTAACTATGACGTGTGAGAAAACAGTATTTTCTAATTATAATAAGGTATGACTGTTTTTCATTTTTTTAGCAGGTAAGGGCCCCAATCAGGATATTTTCACATAGGCCCCTTATTATCAAGTTACGCCACTGTACACAATTTTTCAAATCCCATATATCAGTAAAACGTTTGGTTACATAAATTTTAAAATCTCATTTTATATTTTTTCTATCTAAGAATAGATGGACCTATGTCATAAAGATAATTTCTCATATCATTGTCAACTTTTAACTCATTATTTACATTATATTTAAAATTCTCTTAATACTAAATTTTTTTAAAAATGTTTCTTCTTGAATATTCATCAAGGTGTGGATTCTAATAAAACAATTTGAATATCTTGTATAATACTGACTATTAAAGTCTCGATAAAAATACTTCGGGCTCACTTGTTGTGCTAGGATCAGAATATGGACTTTTTGCATACAAGTACCTATGCCAAAAAAGAACTATTTTCATCAACGAAAGTCTATAGAATATAATCCATAAATATTTCAGATGCATAAGGTTTGCTACATGCTCTAATATAACATATAATAAATATAAGACATTTAGGTACTACGATGTAGACTTAAACGACCAAATACTCAGATACAGATAGATAATAATCAAATTCAAGTCGGAAATAATCGGACTAAAATAGAAGTATAAAATTATACATCATAATTTGAGAATGACACAAAGCTATTAGTGCATGAATATATTAAATGTATGACTAAAACTATAAACGTTTCATAGACCTATAATCAAAAGCGGCCGGTTGTGTTTGAAGTGCATTAATAAATCGTCATCAGAACGCTATATAACCATAAGATCATCAAACGTACGTATGTATCCTAAAACATATTATCAACTGCCGATTAACGAAGATCGTGGGAACTTGATGACGCTGACCAACAGCCAGCAGGAACATTTTAGTAACATGTAGGATAGAGACAATAAGAAGGAATCCGAGATAGGACTCTTGCAAATATAATTCTCCAGAATTAATACGAGCACCTTCGCACCGAACTGTTTAATAATTTGGTTCTGAGAAAATTACTTTAATTTTTAATTTAAAAAAAAAAAGTGAGTTAATTTTTTTATATTTATTTTGACTATAAGAAATGCAAAATATATTATCCAAGATTAATAGATTTTTAGATAATGAGTGTTCGATTAATGAATCACACAATGATATGTATGATAAAATGTATATTTATAAACTTTTTGGATTTTATTATAAACCATTAGGATTATTTAAAATTTATCAGATATTAAATACGTGTGTAAAAATGTACGAGTTTTAAAATAGATTTACCTCAGGAGTAATGACTATTTCGGTAATAGCCTTGATTATAAAATCGTACGTTTCAACGAATTCTTTTCTAGGCTCTTTGCATCTAAATTTTAAAATCTGTAGTTCTATTCTATTGATGTATTTAAAACGTTGTATACAAAATAATTTTGAATACATATCACATTTTATATCGCCCAAAACACAACAGTTTTTAAACTTTAATTTAATTTTGTTTGCTTTTCTAAGAAACCAACCACCAGGTCTAGTAGAGACTTCCCAATCATAAGGAAGTAATAGAATCTGAAAATAATAAATTTTGTTAACTCATTATATTACTTGTTTATAATTGATAATTATTAATGTATTTTATTTTAGAAGTATTTAAATACTGTAACTGTAATACAATAATAACACATGGTGAAAATGTTAAGTATCTATAGGTACATAAACTTTTTTGAAATAAATCAAAATTTCAAAAACTGTCAATGCAGAAATATTTATTTTAGGAGTGAATCTTCAATATAATAAAAATTAAAACTGTTTAACTGAAAATAAAATTCATATAGCTTTTTGGTAAATTTTTTTTGTACCTAGTTGAAAACCCTATCATTAATATTGTAATATATTTTTAAATCATAGGTATAAAATCAATAATTCTAACTAAAAAATAATTTGTAAATTTTTAGGATTTTGAAAATCAGTTTTTCAGATACAGAATTCAAAAAAAAAAATTATTTATAGCATGATTGGTAGAGGTTGTGGTAGAAAACTATTACTCTCTAATTACACATTTAAACAATCATAAACACACAATTTCCAATCAATAAAATTAGGATTTGATGTCGTTAGTTGACGATAACTACATACCAAACATACACCATAATTTTTAAAAAAAATTACAGTTTAACTACCTATATTTTATATATGTATAATTATTGTTTATTTGTTATTTAATTCAATGATGAGTTTATTTATTTTTATTTTATTTAATGTTATTATATTTTACAATTCAATCAGCACTAAGATATAATAAATAAATAGTTTATTTTATAATTTTTAGATTTGTGCTCAGCTCTAAATATTACCACCAGATATAGGTTAATAGTTAAATTAAATTTTGGTTTATTCATATCTTATTAAGAAGAATTCGAAAGAAAATCTTTCAATTCACCATTAATTTAAACATAACCTGATTTTGTAATGAATAATGTTTATTTTTTTTTAATTACATTATCTATATTTATTATGCAATTATACATATAAGTCCATAGGCGCAACTAGGGGGAGCTTTGGGGGCTAAGCCCCCCAAAACTACTCGTAGCCCCACCAAAAAAAAATATTTTACCTTTGGTTTAGTTTTGAGGTGGGGATATAAACAAGAATAGCCGCCCTTAATATTTAGTGCTAGTTGCGCCACAGTGATATAACTTATTACAGTTCAAAAATATAAATGCACTGTACAAATCTATTAATATTACGATTAGATTTATTGTTATAATACTTAAGAGGACATTACATTTCATACCTACATTCATCAATCATTTGTAAAAACAATTCTATAAAAAAAATGACTGCTCACGCTATAGTATTGTGATTGTTGAAAAACCAAATTGATATACTACGCAAAGGTAAAATGCGTCAGTTTCGTAACATTTTCAGTTAATTTTTTTTGTTGATATTATTAATACCAAAAAAAGTAAACAATAAAAATAAAAATAAATAAAAATATGAATTATAAAATAATAAAAAGCTTTTTGTTTCGCTTAACTGTAATTGCTGCCTAGCTGCTTAGACATTATTTTTGTGTTTTTCTATATATAATTTCAGTATTGTACAATAATGTAAAATGGTACTAAATCATTTCTTAATGGTAGTCATGGGATGAATCGTAAGCTACTATAAATTAGTATTTAAATACATTTAATATTTCAACTTATTAAATTTCTATTAAATGTCATGAAAACTAGTTGAATCAAACTCATGAAAAAGTGTGTATGTGTGAAATAATTGTTCCTACAGTAGTTTGTAGTTTTGTACCTATAAGAAAACTTATTATGTAGATATTACTGAATTCGTATTCGATTAATAATTCAAGGTCACATATTATTAAAAAATAAATTTAATATCTTAAGACTTATTACTTTGTTCTTTCGCTTTGCTTTTAAATATTTAAAATGATCATCATTTTTAAAATTATTGGAGTTTAATGACAAATTAGCTGCATTTTTTAGAGCTTCTATAAATTTCTTTTGGTAATTTTGATCTTGTGAATTATTACTAAGAATTCCATTCATTTCTATTAACCACTTATAGACAATAAAAAGATTTTCGGTTCTTTGTTCCTTGGTATATTTTGTGGTATCTTTATTTTTTAGATGTGCAACAAAACTATTAAGTAATTTGATTGCTTAAAAATAAAAACAAAAATATGTTTAAAATTATATTTGTATAGCTAATTCATAATAAAATATAATAGTTTATAGGAAAGCGGTGGCATTGGTGAACTACAATGATAATACAAATCATTTTAACCGATAGCAAAAATTTAATGATTAAGATAGTATAATAATGCAGTACATACCATATTTAACATTTTCAATATTTTTCTGATACATTTCTGAGTCGATATCTAAGGCCGCAGTCACAATTAAATGTAATACGTCCTCTTCAATAATATGATAATTTAGTGATAGTTCCTGAAATTATGTATGAATTACTTTTTTAATCCTTTAAATGTCATTTAACTATTATACTATTTAACTTTACTTTAATTAAAAATTTAAATTAAATCAAACAAAAATAATGTCAATTTTTGTTTCATCGGAAAATCTATGTTAATTTCGTTATCTTCCCTGATGAGACCTTTATGCGGTGGAAGAATTTGCTGGTATTTAATTATATCTTACCAAGTGATCTAATCAGTGTTAATCTTAATTGCTTGACGCAGAAAAGCCACTTCTGTTTTTGACTAGCTAGAAGTGGCTGGAAGTAAACTCAATTTTCTATAACTAATGGGACGGTAAAGCAGAAGGCAACCTGTTAGCTCTAACTGACTGAAAAACCATGAACCTCCAATTTGTCAAGAGAGTTTCTGGCACGAAGGTAGGAATATACCAACGAAGATCTTGTGGGGTACCTGGCGCTTCTCACAGCATTATCCTCATCGTTACACTGGACTTTGTAGCTAAGGAAAACCCTTTTCTACGTTCCATGGGAACAAAATTTAAGAAAACATAAACCACACCAGAGGGTCAACAACAGATCAAAAGGTGAAAAACGGACCATTGCCCAGTAAACTAGTAATAGTAAATAGAATACAGTAAACTAAACCCCAAGAGTAGCGGTTGTCAGACAGCCCCCTGCTGATGGCTCTATTATTAGTGCTGAGGTAGTCGTATCCCAAATTATCAACGACGGAAAATGGAAACTGGACATGCAGTGCAGGAGAAACCAGAAATGACGATTTTGGACTTGAGAATGATACTGACACTAAGAATCGGCTGAAATTGATCTTATTTACACCCCAGCTAGATTCCTTAGAAAGTATCTCTCTACCAAGGAGGGGGGCTTCAAGCTATTACTTCAGAAAGTAGTGTCTTTCAAGCATGATCTGCTAAGATCAGAAGTTCGGAAGCCAGGATGTGATCAAGGATATTCTTTCTATGATCACGTGCCTTAAAGAGACATTCATTGGTATGTAACAGATGTCACAGTAGGTACACAAAAATGACCAGTCGCAGAATGGGTTGATAACTACAGATGCGTTTAACGATGTGACAACACAAACAATGGTCTTTGATAATGACCAGGACATGGAGATCCTCATTGCTGTTACGGAGGTCATAGTCAAAATTGATGTGGGTGGTGAAGCAGCAAGGGCATACTCCAACTGTAGTATCAACAAAAGCTGTTTAGCTGTTAGCACACAAACTTCAACAATTCCTGAAGGGTGGCCGGTGAGGCCATGAATTTAGGTAGTGCAAATGACTCAATAATGAAGGTACTGATTTCTAAATTTTAATTTGTATTTTATTTTTCAAAAAATGTCAAGTTGAATAAACAATTTATTAATGATAAAACAAAAGTGTTAATATTTGCGAAAGATAAACTTTTTTAAAGGTGTACAGTACACCTTTTAAAAAATTTAACAATAATTTATTTACGAGTACTTAATTACATACCTATTACTTAAAAAATAACATTTTAAACTTATATTTAAAATTTAATATAACATATTTATACAAAACTTACATCCTCAAGGTTTTTTTTTAAATCTTTATTCTTCAAATAATATAGAATATGTAATTTTGGTGTAATTTTTCGCTCTAATTCTGAATAATATATAGGTCAATTATAAATTAATTAAATTGAGTAAGTTAATTATAAAGAATAGGTTTTGGTTTTGTTAATCTAAATCTATGATACAACTCAATAACAATAGGATCAAATAGCATTTAATAATGAATAAGTTAAATATATTAATATTTTAAAACTAATAAACTAATAAAAATATCATAAAAATAACTAAAGTAACATATTATTTACGTGGATCAATATTATTCAAATTTGAAAATGCAATACATATCGGTGATTTATTTCTTTCAAACCATAAAGTATATACGCCCAGTGCCAGTTCAGTTGCTTTGTAGTTTAATAATCTATCCTATAAAACAATTCAATTTATCATATTTCTTAGAAAAAAATAATACTCACTAAAAATTAATAAATTATTAACATCATTTAGATTTTTGAACAAACTAAGTACCAAATACGTTTGTCTTACAATAATTTATGTATATGTTTATGTATAATCATTTTTGTTTTGGAGCATAATATTTTGTTAAACATTTTACATGTGATAATATTCATGTTTTAATAATTTATTGTGTTATTAATCTACTTAAATTTTTTTGTTTTGTACTGGTTTAAATTAGGTACGGAAATACACTTTTACTTGTAATATTCTACAAATACTTAAATAATTATTTATTGCTAAGGTAGTTCTACTTATAATTATCATAACATTTTGAATCTTGGTGAGCTCTATATATATTATACACCTTTAGAATAGGCATTACACATTTCCATCAAATTTACATTTTAGATCCTGAGTGCAGCTAAAGTGAAGAAGTTTTGGTTATACAATGATGTTTATTTCTTTTTACTTTTTTTTTATTATACTGGAAACACTTTTCTCCTACTAAACATGCTCAAATATATCAAGTATAGCATTTTTTTTGAAAGGTAATGTTCTTGAGCTAGTACTTTAAACAGGTCATTTTTCGATTTTCGAAACGGTACTTGAAATAAAAGCGGTTAAAGGAGAAAAAACCATGATTTTATAATATTAAATAATTATGGACTGCGTTTTATACCAAAAATATTGCTTCAAATGAAAAATAACAAGATACTTTTTTTGTTGTAATTTAAATTTTGTTCCTTCCAGTTTAAAGTTCAGAAAATTTTAGCCATTTTAAAGCTATTTACAAACATTTCAATTTTTCAATTTTTTTTTTTTTGTACTTAGGTTAAAAATATTCGTAAAAACTTTAAGTTTGGGTTGTTTACTTATATTATCATTATCTAGACATCGTAAAATTTTCAAAACATTTGAGCGACTTTTGAGTTTTTTTAGAATTATATAAATATTTTTGTTAAGTACCTACTAATTTTAGATTGTAGACGAAGTGATGAATGTATTGATTTTACAATGATATGTTTTTTTTGTTTTTGTGTCTGTGTATAGCATATAAGTTTTCTTTCAAGTATTTATAGAGACAATTTGAAACATCATTATAGGAAAAATTTTAAGTGCGTCTGAATTAACGATAACGATTTATCCTCAAACGATTTTAAATATTTGTTATTCTTCAAAAAATATAAGTCATAGATACTTGAAAATTTCATCAGCTTAGATTGGCATTTTCTTTACATGATTTAATTTTCAAAATATTTTGAATATTTTTGAGCTATTTATAGACAACTGAAATTTTCAATTTTTCTGAAAAAATTTTTTTGAAGTCTTGATAACATTTTTTTGGCCCAATAAAAATATTTGAAAATTTAATACAAAGTTTCTCATAAGTTACTCTTATTATAGTGACTTAAAAATTATAAGAATACATATGCACAATTTTTTTTATTAGCATTTGAAGTTCAAAGATTAACAAAAATTCATCAAAATCATGAATACTTGCAAATTATTTTGTAGGTATAATTCATATAAAATTTTGCATAAATAGCTAAGAGTTGAAATTTTAATATAAGATTTTTCATAAGTTTAGCTTACAATAATTATGAAAGAACTTAAATTTTGGTATATTCAAGCTATTAAAACATAAACCACCTTTTTTACGAACCACTGGAAATTATATTCTAGGCTAACAAATCATTTTCGTTTAGAATCTTTTTTCGTATACAATGATACCTATCATTGGATTCAAATTTAACACTCCTATAATATATAATAGTGATCCAAACGGCACCTAATGTACAGCACTGCGGTACTAACTTATCCGCTTTTTAAAATTATTTGTAACAAATATGGCTGTCATAAGTATGTAAAATACATTAAAAAACAAATATTAATTAAGAACAAAAAATATGATATTGTGAAATAGAATAATATTTTTTAACTACTTTTGTATTTTAGATGTACCTTTTTATTTATTTTACTATACAATAAATTATAGATTGTCGATAATGATGTCATGCTATCCACCGAGCTTCACCCAAAATCGTTTTTGTTAGCAATGGTATACTGTTGCTCACAGATAAAAAATAAATAACGTTATGTATCCCACCTTCCTGACTTCTCACTTACAGTTACTGCACTCGAGCTTAATTACATTTAGTGGCAGAACTCTGTACCATTAAAAACATTTAGGTAGATGATTAGATTTTATATGAGTATTAAATATTAATACATAGTAATCCTTATGAGTAGTAAAAATGCTATGAGTAGTTTTTTGTACCAAATTAGATTAATACTTTGATTATTTTTAATCGTGTATTTTTACGAAACTCCACTTTTTTACAACATCAGTTTTGTTTTTTGTTATAATTCTGAAATTAATAACCAACTATTCTTAGAATTTTCACACATTATAAATAATATTGCATGATCACTTTTTATACATAATATTAACTTTAGTTGAGCGCTTTACAGTTATTTTTATTAATTTATATAAATTACATTACTTATGCTTAATAGTTTTAACATATCTACTCATCAATATGCAACTGCATGGCTGCATATCGAAATAGTTAATTGTTTACACGTTATTTTTTTTTTTGTATACTAAATAAATAATAATTTTATATTTTAACGATTAAATGTTGCATCACAAGTTTATTTAGACTGTTTAAAAATTTAAAGTTTTAATATTGTACTTACTTCAGTGGATAAAACCGGCTTTTCAATTGCTTTATATATATTAATTATTTTGTGCATATCTTGAGGACTATTATAGAAAAATACTAAGAACTTGTACAAAGACATATAATCCCATTCTAAAATATCGTCATTAAAGTGCTCCCATAACGTTTTTTTTTCTAACCAATTTTCTAATTTTGTTTTCATATTACCATCAATGTCCTAAGGATGATATAATAAGATAAATTATTTAATCTAAAAAGAAAATATTTAGCGATTATTGTAAAATTATTTTAAAAATTACAGGTATATTTCTAATGAACAGTTATTACTTAACTTTAGATCAAACTAACAAATGACCTTTGGGTTTTTAAAGAGATATATCTCAATTATTCAATTATAATGCAATGAGCTTCAATCATTTTATGTTTAAGGGTTATCTACTTCAGTGTTTCCCAACCTTATCCATTCTACGCCCCCCTTGCAAATTTACTAATATCTCATTCCCCCTTAAATTAGAGTATAGACAATTTTTTTTTTTTTGTGAGCCGTATAAATAAATCATATAAAATAAGTATATTATATTATACTAATATACAATATACAACTATTTACTTTTATTATTATTTTTAATTTTTTTCATAATTTAAAAAATGTATTAATTAAGTATAAAAAAAATATTAATATAAAATACAACAAAATAAAAAAATAAATTTAAATATTATAAGTATTATATTATTTTATATAAATAAAAAAATTAAATTTAATGAGAAATTTTAGGCTGTTTTTTCTTACCAAGTCCATAATCCGTGGGGATATTTTTGACAACGCGCAACGCATATCATCTTCAACATTCAACCGATTTCTTTGTTTGGTTTTTATTTGCAAAAGCGTAGAAAAGCCTGATTCATAAAGATATGTAGATACAAATGGAATCAAAACACGGAGAGCTTTTTCTGTTACTTTTGGATAAGAATTGATCATCAAAGGCCAAAACTCTGTCAAACATTTTTCATCAAATATATCTTTTGCACTTGAATCCGTCTTAAGCTCCAAAAATTCATCTTGATATTCATCAGGAACTTTTCCAACTGACAATCTAAACGGGTTTCGCACTAAGTTCAACTCATACCCGTTGAGTTCTGGAAAATATCGTTCAAATTCGTCCTCTAGAGCAGTTAAATGTTGAAAAATTTCAGTGCTTATTGATTTTTCATCGTCATTATTGGTGGAAAAAACTGAAGAAAGTTCTTCAAACATTGCAAAGTTGTTTAGTTTAATTTTTCTTTTCCAATTTTGTAATTTATTTTTGAAAGCGGTCAAAGAATCAACATATTTGATTATATTTGTATGTTTTCCTTGCATTTGAATATTGAGTTTATTAAGCTACTCAAATATATCAGCCAAGTACACAAGACGTGCAATCCAATTTTTGTCATTCAACCAATTGAAAAATTCATTTGTTCCAGTATCTTCGAAAAATAATTTAAGTCCATCTCTAAGCTCAAAAACTCGTTTTGTAACATTTCCTCTTGACAACCATCGAACATTTGTATGAAAAATAAGTAAATTATGATCGGAATCCATATCAATACATAACTGTTTGAAAAGTCATGAATTCAGGGCCCCCTTTAACAAAATTTACAATTTTTATTACTTGATCTAAAACTGTGGCAAATAAACCAGAAAGAGTTTTTGAAGCTAAAGCTTGACGATGTATCATACAATGAGTACATTTTACATTTGGAGAACGATTTTTCATATGAACTTGGAATCCAGATCTGGAGCTGGCGTTCCATCTGTACAACAATCACAAAAGATTTTCTTTTTCGAAAAAAGATTTAACTTTTTCTAAGATATCTGTGGCCTTAGTGGTGGTTTTAAGAGGAGTACAAAAAAGAAATTCTTCTTTAAATAAACCGGAATGAACATATCTTGCAAATACTAGTAATTGAGCACATCTATATATTCATCAAGTTGAATTGAAAATAGACCAAAGGCAGCTGACTTAATTTCCTCAATAACTTGATTTTTAATATCAATTGCCATGTCATCAATTCGTCTTTGAATAGTGTTATCTGATAATGGAATTGATTCAATTTTTTTTTCTTGGCTATTTCCCAATACAATTTCTACCATTTTGAGAGCATACGGCTTGATTAACATTTCAGCGATTGTATGTGGTTTTTTATGTTTTGCTATTTCCAAAGCAACTGCATAAGAAGCTTCAATTACTTTATGGTTATTCTCTTGAAAAAGTCCAGTTGAATCTAGTTTTATTTTTTTAACATATTCATATTACGTTCAAAAAAACTTTTGTCCTTACCTTTATGTTGAGGATGAACGTTTTCTAAATGTTGTTTTAATTTTGTAGGTCTCATAGAATCATTCGATAAAACTTTATTGCAAATAACACACTGAGGTTTCTGTTCTCCATTGATATTGATTGATGTAAATCCATATTGAATATAACTTTCATTGTACTTTCTTTTTTTGGAGTTCATTATATTATTGTATGTAACAACGGTATTGCCGGTATTAAACTATTAAAAGTACGACTCGACTGAAACTGTAAACGTAAATTCGGCAAAGTCACATATAGAAATAACATTTCAACGCATGCTTATATCTGGATTCTAGTATCCGTTATCGAAGACAAAGATAAAAGATAGCCATGAGCCGTGCGAATCAAACTTTGTATCTATTAATATTAGGTTAAATGCGAAAAAGGTTTATCGACTTTATTGTTATAATAGGTATATTATAATTGTTATCGATGCGCGATAATCTACAAATTAATATAATGATTTCAATTGTACACATTGTAAAATAACGTAATTATTTATATTTATATTATATAATTTTTTATTATTTTATATAATATTTCGTAATTTCATCATCACTATATCCCCCCCCCCCTAGAAGACTCTAAATTCCCCCTGGGGGGGGGGAATTCCCCCTCGGTTGGGAACCACTGATTTACTTCTACGTAATAAATCAAGTCTTATAAAAATAAAGTTCTACAGATTATTATTAAATATCATGTTTTATTATGAACTATGATTTATAAAATTGCATTTTATATTATAGTTTCATTTTTGTTGCATATTACACTTATCAACTTTGATTTATTTTAAAACATTGTATAATTATTTTTACATATTTTGTCAAATTATATAAATTAAAGGTGTTAATCGCCCGTAAGGGTACTCTATAAAGAGGAACGGGCTTAACGAACCCGCGGTCCCTAGTTAACTGAGGTTGCAGCCTGAAGGTCACATAGATGACGTCTCAGGTCAATAAGGTGTATCAAAATCTATACCCTGAAGCAACCTCAAACCTGTTGGGCCCTCCATTAATGGATGAAGGTTGTCGTATGGCTAACAACCCTACACGGAAAAACACACATTGTTACGATTCAACCAAAATCGCCTCGGATGAAAGGCTAAAGGACTTTTCGATAGGAACCTGGAATGTAAGATCGTTGTATAGAGCAGGACATTTGACGATAGTTATATCGAGTCTTGAACGATATTAACTGAATATAGCTGCGATTTGGCCAGGATAAGGAAACCTAAAAACAAATAATTGGACTTACTTCTATAGTGGTGGACTGGATCATCAAGCAGGGGTTGGCTTTGTGGTAAACGACAAACTGTTACCTAACGTAAAACATTTTGAAGCAATTAATGATAGAATATGCTATCTAGAACTAAATTGTAAATGGTACAACTTAGTTATAATCAATGGCTATGCACCTACTGAGGATAAAAATGAAGCAATTAAGAATGAATTTTACGAAAGACTGGACACAGTGTGTGACTTACTACCAAATAGTAAAGTGAAAATATTACTTTGTGATTTTAACGCTAAAATAGGTCAAGAACCAATCTTCAGCCCGACAATAGGGAGTAATAGCCTACATTTGAACTCAAATGACAATGGGACGAGACTTATAAACTTTGCTATGGCACGAGATATGGTAGTAAGTAGAACTATCTTTCCTCATAAAAATATACACAAACAGACATGATCGCCAGATGGGCGAACGAGAAACCAGATAGATCACGTAGTAGTAGATGGTAGATTTAAAAGATGTATAATGGATGTGCGTAGCATGAGAGGTAGTAGCGGAATATCAGACCATTTTATGGTGAAAACCAAAGTCAGATTAAGACTATCAATAAAATGGAAAGAG
Organism: Aphis glycines; assembly: GCA_009761285.1. Lineage (NCBI taxonomy): Eukaryota > Metazoa > Arthropoda > Insecta > Hemiptera > Aphididae > Aphis > Aphis glycines. The sequence continues at coordinate 1,884,501 of VYZN01000019.1, forward strand.
CGAAGAGCACCTGTCAAAAAGATAAACATTGAACCACTTAAGTATTCTCAGACGACAGAACAGTACAAAAATAGGTTAAATGATATACTGCGACCAACGTAAAAGGCGAGCAGTATGGATGAGATGTGGGAAAAAACCGAGAATTTGGTCAAGAAATTAGCAGAGGAAGTTCTGGGATATCAAGAAAAACGAGCAATAAATAAATGGTTTAACGAAGAATGCAGGACTGCCATGGTAGAAAGAGACGATGCAAGAACAACAATGTTAAGAAATGTTAAGTGAAGCCAATAAATGAGAATTAGCCTTAAAACAGAAAAGTGCAAAGCAGATAATCAGAAAAAACAAAAGAATGTGGGAGAAAACTAGAATAGAAACTATCGAAAATAGCTACAAAAGTAACACAACATTTTTCTTTGAAAAGGAAAATGAGGTTAAAAACGGATTTAAACCAAGATCAACGATAATGAAAGATGACCAAGGAACATTAATAACTGATAAGGAAGAAGTAACAAGAGAATTCAAAAAGGTTTTCAAACAAATGTTGAATATATCAACCGAAACAGAAGCGGAAGACAATAATATTGTCACAGTAGAGCAATATTTAGAAGAACCCGCGTTGGAAGAGGTTAAAATGGCGGTCGAAATGCTAAAGGAAGGGAAGGCACCAGGAGAAGATATAATAATAGCGGAACTTTTAAAGAAAGGAGGAATTACTCTTATGATAAACTTAAAACAGCTGATAAATAAAATATGGAGAGAAGAAATAATACCGAAAGCATGGCAGGTTTCCATAGTATGCTCAATATATAAAAAAGGAGATGAAAAGAACTGTCAAAACTATAGAGGTATATCCCTGCTTAACACAACTTATAAAGTTCTCTCGAACATAATTTTAAATAGGCTAAAACCATATGCTAAAGAGATAGTAGGAGAATACCAAGCAGGTTTTACAACTGGAAAATCCACGACTGACCAAATACATGTCATCAAACAAATAACCGAAAAGAGTCATGAATTTGATAAAGATGTGTACCTGTTATTTGTAGATTTTAAACAAGCCTATGTCGATAGCTAGATGTACGTTATGGAATGTAATGGTCCAACTTGGAATACCAGCTAAACTCGTTAGGATGGCGAAAGCGTGTATGAAAAACTCCAAGTGCAAAGTTAAGTTCAACTCGGTAGTATCAAATGAATTTACAGTGACCACAGGGGTAAGACAGGGCGATGCTCTATTTCCGATCCTATTTAACATCGCGCTGGAATCTGTAGTTAAAGAAGTATCGCAAAACGAGCCACAAGGTTTGAATATAGGGCAAGGAAAACAAGTTTTTTTGGCCGCTTACGCAAATGATATAGTTGTTATAGCAGAGACAGAGGATAGTCTCAAGAGAACAACCGACATTTTAATTGATGCAGCGAAAAAGATTGGACTTATCATTAATGAAAACAAAACCAAATTCATGATTGTATCAAGGAGATACAATTTTTATCCACAAAATGCTTTAACAGTAAAAGATTTATCATTTTAATGAGTTCGAAACTTTAAGTACTTAGGAGTAGATATAAACTCGCAGGGAGATAGCCACGAAGAAATCCACAGAAGAATCGCAGCTGGAAACAAATGTTATTTTTCACTAGTCCAATTATTTAAGCCTAAAATATTATCAAGAAAAACAAAAATCCGATTATATAAGACCCTTGTTAGACCAATTGTACTGTATGCCTGTGGGGCATGGACGTCTACCAAGTCTGACGAAAACAAATTAATGATTTTCGAAAGGAAAGTCCTGCGAAGAATATTTGGGCCGAAAAGAAATGACGAAGAGAGCTATGAGATAAGGTCAAACAGAGAACTTAATGCTCTATATAACGAGTCTAATATAGTTTCCACACAGTGGCGGCCTGGCCAGGTCGGCGAGACGGCGATTGCCGACTGGGCCCCCTTGCCCCCTTCTAATAAGGCCTTTGAAAAGAGCCGTAATTTTTTTTGAGGAATGGCCGATTTAGAGAAAAAAACTATTTTTATATAACATAATAACCCGTACGGCCGTACCATGTACAACATGTCAATTATTATTTTCTGTTATCTTAAAATTATATTGAATTGAATTGAGTAATGAACTTATATATATTGTACATTGTACTATTTGTACAGACAGTGAACGTAGTTCCTTGATTTGAAATTTATATCGATCGATAAAAATTAAAAATAGTATTTCTCAGTAAAATCAATTGGGACGATCACACGACCACAATAATATTTTATTATTAGAATATTAGACACTAGTTATTACTCTTGGCTTACGCAGTCACGCGATTTATTTCTGATATAAATAATACTATATAATGTACAATACCTATATATAAAAAATATTTTTCTTTTCATTACTATTAATCGTTATCGTCGTTTATCGAAACGATATGTTCGCGACACTCGAGCCACTTACGTCATTTACCAAGCGACTCTGGTGAACGCGTGAACGCCGCCCGACAATCTAGCAATCTACATGACTACATACTACATTATTAGGTACAGCGATACAATATACAGGTATATTTAATATTTATTATAGTATTCAATCAGTTTACGGGTTTTGGGAATATTGTTTATTGGTGTGTTTAGAGTAAACAATAAAGAAAATAATGTAATTAGTTTTATATTATTCTCAAGAATTATAAATTCGGCAATTTACAACTAGTTTAGATTTTAACATTTACCGACTTTTCGAAACGTAATAATTTTATGTATAAATTGTGACTTAATATTTGTAGCACAATGAATAATAAAGAAAAGGTGCCTTCAGGCCATCAAAAACGTGTCAGAAAGCGACAAATAGATCTAAAAAATGCAGGGAATAATTCAAAACAGACCAAATTATCATTTTCTTGTGTACCAAATCAAAATAAACCGAGTAGTATTCAACCAAATAACATAGAAATACCTCACACTATTAGCATTTCAATTAACAATATTGAGGCCACAAAGCTTGACTACACGACTGATTCTCAAAGTAATCAATTGATATTAAAGCAGGAAAATATAGAAATAGAAACTTCATTACAATGCACAGATACAAACGATGATATAGATAATACCCATACTAACATAAATGAACAGTCTAATGATTTATATGACGATTGCGACGACAATGAATCTAATATGGGAGTCAATAGTGATATTATGAACACTGGGTATTTTATTTCACCTTCAAATATGCCAACTAACGTAAAAATTGATTTTGTCAACAACCATCCAATACAACCTACGGGTCCTTTAATATTTTTTGATCCATCTAAGACATATTATAGGTCCATAGAAAATAAAGACAATAGAGAAGTCATTCAGCGTAAATGGTTAAGTTATAATGTATCTAATAATAATATGTATTGTTCTATATGTATGGCTTTTGCTACCAATCGATCAGTAAACTGGGTAACTGAGATTCCAGTTAATGTAAAACATATTTACAAAAATGTAGAAATACACGAAATAAGTAAAAATCACAAATTAGCAGTTGATGCTTATTTAGTAGCATGTTCTTCAAAATCATTGGATTTATATTTTAACGATAAAAAAAAAAAGATATTGAAACTAGACGACAAGTTCTTTTTAAATTATTTCTGTAATTTTAGTACTTGCAAAACAGGATTTACCATTTAGAGGACATAGAAATGAAAGTTGTTATTCATTTCAAGACTCTTCTTCGAAAATAGGTAATTTTTTGGCAATTGTAAAGTTGGTAGAAAAATTTGACCCTGTATTAAAAAATTTTATTGAAATTAATTCAAAAAAGAGTCTAATCTTAAAACAAAATGCTGATACTAAAAATATTAAAGGACCAAGAGGGAGAGGTTCTTTCAATTCATTTTTATCAAAAAATACATTCAATAAAATAATTATAATAATTGGTAATTTAATAAAGAAAAAAATTGCTGATGAGGTTATCAACGCGAAAATATTTTCATTAGAAATTGATTCCACCCAAGACGTGTCGGTCATGGATCAATTATCATTATGTATTCGGTATGTATATAAAGGTGAGGTCCAGGAACGTTTTTTAAACATGCTTGAGGTAAAATCTTCAACAGGAGAAGAACAATATAAGTTGGTAAAAAAAAGTTTAGAAAGTCTATCTATTGATCTGAAAAACCTAATAAGTGAATCTTTCGACGGTGCAGCAAATATGAGTGGGCAGTACTCTGGATTGCAGGCTCATTTGAAAAAAGATTCTCCGAAGTCGATTTTTACACATTGTCATGCGCATGTATTGAATCTTATAATAGGAGATATAACAAACTGTTGTATTCCTTCTCAAAATTTATTTGAAAATTGTCAACAAACTGCAGTGTTTGTATCACGTTCATATGAAAGAACAAAATTGTGGAGAAATATTTTACAAGAAAAAAATGGAAGTGAAAAACTTAGAAAATTAAAAAAAATTGGGGAAACTAGATGGAATAGCAAAGATATTGCTTTGCAAGCAATATTTCATTCAGTTACGGAGGAAAATAATAAGAGGGACAGATATTTATGTTTGTTAGAACTACTTCACACTATTGGATTTGATGGAATTGCAGATGGTGGAACAGCCGCTGAAGCAAGAAATTTGTTAGAAAAATGGACAAGTTTTGAAATCATACTTACAGCTTTTACATACATTCACATATTTAGTAAAGCTACTCCTGTTTCCAAGTACTTACAAACTAAATGCTTAGATTATCTAGCTGCATGGAACCAAATTGTTTCATTTGGAAATGAAATAAAAAATATGAGTAATGAATTTGACAAAATTTATGAACAAGCTAAAAATTTCACTGAAATAATGGAAATAAAAACGGAAAAATTTGCAAATATTTTCATTGAAACATCGTTACCTGAGAAAAGAAAATATAAAAAAAAGAAAATGTTTGATGAGCTATCAAACGATGAAATAGCTGGAAATGATTCTTTAAAATTATTTAGAGTACAGGTGTTTCGTGTTATATTCGACTTATTATCCATGACGATTGAAAATAGATTTTTGAAAAATAAAGACATTATGCAAGCGTTAACATTTTTTGATCCTAATAGATTTGAAGATATAAAAAATAACATTTTGACATTTGATGGAAATAATAAAAAAGTTTTCAACAATTTTTGTGAAATTATTGGACTACAAACAGATTTAATTCAAGAAGAATTAATTAATTTTTCAGCTTCATATGATATGGTATCTAAATCACTTGAAGGTGAAATCAAATTTGACGATTCAGAAGAATCTGAAGTGACTGATGAAGATGATAATTTATATAAAAATCAAACAATGACTGATATTCCTAAATATTCACCGAAACCAAATGAATATAAAAATTCAACTTGTAGTAAATGCATGCCATGCGTCATGAAATTATTATACAAGTATAACTTCCATACAGCTGCATTTACTAATCTGTACTTGGCATATAAATTTATATTGACTCTTTCATGCACACAAGTACATTGTGAAAGATCATTTTCAAAATTAAAAATAATCAAAACAAGATTAAGATCATCAATAAGTCAAGAACTATTAGAACCTCTATTACTTATTAGCATTGAAAGTGATAAAGTTCCTGATTTAGAAGAAATAATTAGTTGTTATGCACATTCATCGACAGAATTAAAAAAATTACTTATATTAATCATCTATATTCATAATTTGTTTATTATTATTTTTTATTTATTATTAATTAATTTTCGAGTGTTTAAATTTTATAAATGTATTTTAATTATTTACCTTGTTAGTATAGCCAAGTGGGCAATCTTTATAATAAATGTATTAAAAAAATATGTTATGTCTTTCTAATTATACCTAAATGGAGGGCTCTTTTTTTATTTAGCCGACCAAGTAATGTGAGCCCAGGCCGCCTCTGTTTCCACACTCAACAGCCAGAGAATAAGATGCGCCGGTCACGTCTGGAGAGCAGAGGGCCAACTTATATCGATCATCACGAAATGGAAGCCAGAGAAAAGTCGACCGAGAGGAAGGCCTAGACAACGATGGGAGGACCGAGTTAAGGAAGACCTCAGAATGCTAGGAATACAGAATGGAGAAGAACAAGCAGCACACAGAGAAGCATGGAAGGAGATAGCGGAAGAGGCAATGGGCCTAAATGGCCTGGATTAAGCCTATATAAAAAAAAAAGGTGTTAATCGTTTTAACTATTCTATGTGATTTTAATCAACGAAATAATGGGTTCTTTTGGTACTTATTTCATAATATGTATAAAGCATGGTTCATAAGAAAGTTTTCGGTAAGCTAACTAAAAGATTTATTTTAATTGTTATATAGTTTTCTTTTCTATTTTTTCCAATCATGTTTTTAAATAAAAATCAAAATTTTTGTAGTTGGAATACAATCGATTAAATACATAATATATTAAACAAAAATGTAAAAAAAAAAAAGTATAATAACTGTAGTATTTTGAGATATTTTCAGTATTTAATTGATATTTTAAATTGAATATACTTACCTTGCCTAAAAAGTATCCTCGAAACAATAGTACTGCTGAACTAGGAAATGATCCGTAATTTGGACAATCAAATTGTTTTTCTTCTTCTGATATCTTCTTTATTATCTTCAATTTTTCGTTATGATGTGGATTCAAACAAATCAGTATATCTACTTTCAATGTTTGTAACACTATAGACCACACTCTTGCATGTTTTTCTTGATTATCCTTTGTGACTCTTTCGAAAAATGTCAAACCTGAAAATACAATTCTTATATCTCATATATAATAATATTACACTCGTATTAAAAAAATAATAATAAATCAAATTCTAACATGAAAACATTCTCTTTCTAGTTTCTAATATCCATTTTATAATATTAGTAAACGTGTGTAATGATATTTACCTTGATCGATCACATCATTCGCTAAATCACAGTTCTTAGAAAAATAGTAGGTACTCGCCGCGACATAGAACGATTGAATTAACACTATCCACTCTTCATTTGATAATAATTTATCATTCTAAAATAATTTATTTGTTACAATTTCAATATTATTATATTTAGAGAATACATACTTAACTTATGTACTCAAAAATTATAAAAGTTTTTTAGTATTTAAAATTAATTATAATATACCTACTAATGATTTAAGCTCTTTTGTTATGAAATTTAGTAGATGTATATATGTATATATGTATATATAATCACAATGAATTCACTATGTTAAACCACAAATTTAATACTTTATCTATACCAAATACTATTATTATAAATTATCTTATACCTATCATTATATATTCAAAATATTTTCACTGCAAATCATATTTGGGAATATCATTATTACTCATTTTATTTTTTATTTTATATAACTATCAGATTTATTTATGATACACATTTAAGTACATACATGTTTATATTGATTTACTAATTTGGTATGAAATTTAATTCTATAAGTGTCAGTCCCTATTTTAAGCGCTTGCTTCCATCGGTCTTTAATTGCTGAAAATAAAATGAAAACCTATAATTAAAAAATTATGAAATTTGTTTTTGTTAGAGATATTTCGTTCACAAATATTGAGTAATGCAGTTTCATGGTGATAGCGTTTATCAAATACATAGAATATGTTATCATAAAACAACCTGTTCATTTATAAATATTCATTTAAAAAAAAAAAAAATTTATTATGACTATAACTATAAATTTGATACCAAAAATCCGAGAATTCTATGTACTACTGAATGTTGATTTACTATTGTAATCAATATTGATGTTTATGTTGCATTATTATTATTTGTACTTAATACTTATGTATTATGATTAGGTATAGTTGGCAAAAATATGATCATCTGTTACAGCAACAGTTGGTATTGAAATGTTTACTAGCGTTGTGTGTCTTACAATATTATCATATGACATATGAGAATATTTCCTCCTAATCGTTTTTGTAAAAATCGTGGACAAAAATGAACTAGACGAAGATATTTAAAAAATGAATTGCCACTCATAGCCGGTTTAACTTTGTTTTTTCTTTTCACTTTATGTCTAAACTATTTAGTCTCTGAGCTTTCACTTTTCGCATTATTTATTTAACACGGATATATTTGTAATTTCTTTAATTTCACGTTACTTCTTCCACACCAGTAGCCCAATACTATTTATAATACGGTATCACATATTATTATACTTGTAATTTTACGTTTTATTATCAAAAACCTTTTTTTGTGTTGTAATGGGCCGTATTTCGCTTTCCTAGGTAAATTATTGTCTGTAGATCTTGTACTGAAATAATTTTGTATTTCTAGAGAGAAAATTTGAAATATTATGTTCGTTTTCATAATCTATAGCTCTTATCGTTATTTTTGTATCGTCTCTCGTTAATATCTAAAGTGTTAAAATTTTTAGAACACATAGTATTCATTTCTTAAATATTCGTCTTTAATAGTTAGTAGGTATATCATTAAATATAGTATTCTCTTATTATATTACTTTAATTTTCACTTATGATATTAGTATGCGCCACTATAATGTACCTTTACTTCTCGATTATTTCTTTGGACGTTACGTATAACTTTTTGTGGTTCATATTGAATAATATTGTTGAGAGTGCATTGTTCTGTTACCAGTCGTTGCTTCATTCTGTTGTGATTAGTCATTGTTCATATTAACACGATAATATTATCTTGATTCGTTTCTGAAATTCATTTTTGTAAGAGCAAGTTTTTGAGGAATCCAAAAACATGCATTATGTTGTATTTACCATTACGGTAAATACTGTCGTAAGCATTTTGAAAATCAACGAATACTTTACACACAAATGATTTGAATTTATGTCTTTTTTTATAAATTAATACAATTGAGTGTCATATAATAATTTAGAATCAATTAAAGTATTTAAATACTACTATGTTTTATCATTATTCTTTTAATTACTCATTTACTTATTAGGTATCTTCTGAACTTTATTAAGAAAACAAGGATCATAGTCTGCTCCACAATTGCTTCTTACTCGTAATGTTCACTACCCATACTTACCTATTATAGATTAACCCGTGATCGATTTTATTACATTAATGCCTGTTGCTTCAGTGTATTTTTATGAATCTCTTTATTGTAAGGTATAGTACTGTAAATATGGTCTTTGGTAATTATTTTTGCTATTTTTAGGTTTTGTATTAATAATTTGACTCACTCTACATTATGTTTTGAATAAGAATACTTTCGTTTTCATTTTTTTTAGACTAAGATCAATGATTATTATCATGTTCTTTGTTATTTCATAAAATATTTTTATAACATCCACGTTATAAATTTCATTCTCCAGATATTTTTTAATTTGGTACATACAGTAGATGACTGTGTCTATTAAAGTAAGTAGTAGTATTAAAGTAGTAAAATCTCATATATCGACCACAAATGGATAAATGTGAGTTGCGATAAAAAAGAATAAAAAAATATTATAATTTAACGAATCGACCACAGATTACAATTTTATTAAATGACTATTACACGTACACATATTATGAAATAGTGTTAATTAATAATTAAAAACGGAGGTTGACTTCTAGTAAACGTATAACTTTGCAGTTGGACAGATAATGATATGGACTAAATGTAGTCAACCAATCAATAAATCTATCTAAGTTAGCTCGCAGCAGTTGACAATCGTCTAAAGAACAAACTTGTGTATAAAACAAAACGTCATCGGCAAAACATAAAACTCGAAAGATCTGCAGAGTACAAAAACGCTATTAATAAATATGAAAGCCATTGAGAAGAATTTTATTTCTCTCTAAAACCTACAAGTAGCTAGAAATAAGTTATATTTTATACTGTAAAATTAATCCCACTGGTCATTGGTACCTATCATTAAAACAGGATATATACCACGACGGGTATGGTTACTCGAAAACAGATTCCTTAATTACTTACGCAAGAGCTTTATGATTCACAGCGGCAAAAGCTGTGTTTAAGTCATTGTAAATTATATCTAGCGCACTGAAATGATTTAAAATATAATTTCAAAATAGGATATTTCAAATAAAAATACTCTGACCTGAATAGAAGTCATATTGTTCATCTATAAGTTGGGAAGAATTTCCCCTATGGATTGGTAAATCAGTTAACAAAGTGAGCTCCTAAATATCATCCATAAAGAATATGTCGGAATTGACCTAAGCTCAAAAAAAGATACCTAAGAGTCTATAAGGTATAACAAATTTAACAATACAATAAGTAAAATTACTATTGAAAACAACAACTCCAATATTAATGACATTGTGGAATTACAAATTTTATCAACAACAACATTTATCTTATCGATTAGAATATAATGATGAGAAATAGTTGGAAAACAGATTAGCAGACTCTTTTAGAAGAATGTATGTCATAGAGAGTCATTACTGCATGAATTTTATTGTTAGACGTTTATTATTACCTACCAAGTAATTAGGATTGTATATAAATGAAGTCCATCTCGTTAAACATGATGCTTGCTATGAGATTACTCAGACTCGTATTTAAATTGGACACAATGAAAAAAATTCTCTTATTTCTATCATGTTTCAAAGAGAACTAGTACATTTCATACGTTTTTTTTTTGTAAAAAAATATTTTTATGGTTGTTATTTATCAAAGTACTGCGCAAGCAGTCCTAGCATTGTCTTTGATACTACAAAAGAAAAATTTAATTTAATTTTTTTAAACCAAGGTGGAAATGGAGATTCTCTAAAATAGCATTTCAGTAACAAATCAATTACTGATACATCGTAGTGAATATTTATAACTGAATCGATGTCGCAACATTGATATATGTAGTATCAATCAAAAGACTATTTCAATAAACAGCTCTTGTAATAGCTGGTATTGTGTAAGTAGTAGGAGATATGTTTGATCATCAATTGAATTCACAAGAGATTCATCAACGAATCACAGTTTAATTCAGAAACAGAGAATACTTGGGCGTCATTTAGAAAACCAATGAGAATACCACTACTGCCTAAATAATTACTAAAACTACTACTAAAATTTTAAAACAAGTGTCTTAGATCAGTATTCAAGAAGTTATTTTTTAATATTATGTTTCATCGAGTACAATTGAAATTCAATTTAAACCTCTGAAATATTGGTAGAATCTAGACAGAAGATAGATACTTGGTATTCAATGTTAGAAATGGTTAACAGGTAGTCGTTTATATGTTCCTTCGTTTCTAGAAGTAATTAGAGATTGTAATTTTGACTTACCGTTTTCAAAGATAATCGTAACCTAGATCCACTGTTTTTGTTCACCGATCAAGATTCGTATAAGAAGTACGTGAATAACAATTTAGTTTTGTCAATAGACATTCAAATTCAAAATCCACCCGGAAAGATTATACCATTACGTTTTGCAAAGCTCAATACAGACAAGAAACCTAACCCTTTACTATAGATAATAATTTTTATAAGATGCTAAGCATTGAAACGTGGTTTACTAAGATGAATAAATAATTGTTTACTGGTACATCATCGTCCAAATAGTTAAATTATCAACGGCTACTTTTTCATGAGAAATTTTCGCAGAGGTAGAATCAAATTTTTCATAAATAATTATAAAAAAATGTTCACGTGCAACATTTCCAGGTTCCCAGAGAACCTAAATCACAACTGTTTGCAGCTCGTGACAAGAATTCAATCCAAACCGGCCCCATTTTCTTACAAAACATTCACTTCTAACGAAGTCTTATCTTTCCAGTTTTTAATTCAAGCATTCGATTTTTATATACTCAAAAAATCGGTCTTAAGGTCAATGTCTTGCGTATCTTGTAGTTCTGTGAACAACTATCTAGATAATAGAACTACAAAATAAAAAAAATTCAATGTAGATATTAAATCATCATTAGACACTAGGTTACAAATAGAACTAAAACATTTAGCGATAATTGTGCCCAGCGCCCCAGCCTCGTAGTAACCAGCCTGATAAATAGTAATGCTATAGAAATAATAGACGTTTCATAACCGCCAACATTTGTGAAGAAATATACAAATAATAAAAATACTCACGAATTTTTTCATCTAAAAGTAATGAATTTTCTGCTTGCAAAAAAAAAAATTATTTTATCATCTTAAAATGTACTAATATTATTTTTTTTATAGTATTAGTTGATTGTTAAATGTTTTAATAAAATGATTAATACTGTAACAGCGAAATACAAGGTTTGCACAACTCGACTAATTTGTACGACTATTTGAGAATGGTTTTTAGAGACATTAGAAAAGCGTAAGAAGTAGTTTGGAATATGTTTGATAATATAGGATGATAATCCTAACTGTAAAATGGGAGTATTGAAAAACATTTAGGATGTACTAGTTTTAAAAAAGTATTACACGTTTGTGATCAGGTAGGTGCATTTGGCAGTTTAAGATAACTTGGTACTCCGATAATTACAGTAATATTGCTGTATTAACAACAAACTAACGCGTTAGGCATTAAAACTCAACACAAACAAAATACACAAAGTTAAATCAATTATTTGTTATTCCATTGTTCAGTTGAAGCAAATACTGTAAACAAAAGGTTGCTGGAAAACTATATTGCATATACATATTACACATATATCAATATATGTATATATATTTTTTAAATACATTTGTAGTGAGCCGGTCTTGGTGATGATGGCTCAGCACGATTTAACGACGAAGTCCACTTTGTCGTATTTCTTCTTCAGAGAGTGTAGGAAGTTTGAAGTTAATAAACAACTCGTTTGAATTAAAAGTTATTTATTCACTGAGACAATGTATATAATAAAATCTAGCCCGATGTGTTGTTTAGTATAGAACAACGCCATCGGTCTATGCGTGAATGAGGCTTAACTATGTCTAATTCTTAATACTACCACAACCCCTTTTATATTAAACTATTTGGGCGTAGTCCCCAAAATATACGTACGTGTCATGGTAAATAGGAAATTCGACTATAAGTTTCTATTTCATGTTTACTATGACCAATTATTTAAATACATAATTTTAATCCTAAAAATCTATATAAACGATTATTAAAACCATGTTCGTAATCCAATTATCTAATTATCTATTGTTAAATATAATATATTAATATTCAGTATTCTAAATCTAAACAACTAATATCAGCTCAGAGTAACAGGAATGATGTAATTAAATAGTAGTGTAATATGCCGGATTACTACACATTTAATATCACTTTAATTATAAACTCACCAAATAGTTTATGCGTAGATGTATTGCCTTTATCTGTTCGTGTTTAATATACAATCAAAATATTATACAACACTTTCCATAATATATAATTTATGTTATAATATTTTACTCAAGGGGTTTTAGTATGTTAATATACGATATCGTTATTTTACACTATGATATACTATTTATGTATATAATGCTGCTTTCGCAGTTTCGCAGATATTTTGGTGTGATGCAGTTTTGACCATGAAGTCATTTTGGAGTAAACTATTTAAATTAATACTTTTAATTATATTCAAGCCATTAAATAATTGTTGAAATTTTTTCTGGTTAACATGCATCTACCGAATCGTTTGATATATATAATATATTATCGATATAAACAATTTAAATTCCATTTTACATTTTAAATTTAAGTGGCTAAATGCTTAACCACCAACAATATATCCAATGTTGTACATTTGTATAATGTTGTATATTTAAAGGAATAGGATACCCCAAAATACTTAACATAAAAAATACTTACATGTCTTATTGTTTATGTATAATCATATTACTCACTTATAAAAAATCTTTGGAAGACACTTTCTGTAAGTAAAGTAAATTTCATTATAAATTCGTAGGGGGGGGGGGGCAAAGTGGAGCAGTAGTTTGCAACTCATACAGTCATCGATTCGACTCATAGCAATGTGCATAAAAATGTGTGGTTATCGTAACCACCAATTTCCCATGCTGTTCGATTGCACCATCTAGTTTTCAAATAGATCCCACTCCACAGGGAGTGAAGACCGCAAACGTCTCCTCTTGGAGAATGGGACACATTTTATAACGATTTAGTAACACGCTTTTAACACCTAAAATTACCCTTCTAATTTTCTCCGAAGAGATAGGAATGCGTAAAATATAATTGTGAGCTAAAAAGTATACTATCAACAGCTTCAACTCAGATCAATGCATTAAAAAAAAAAAATGTATTCTATCACAAAAGTGAGAAATTTTAAAATGCAGTATTATTATTTTATTCTATTATATTATATTCACTCTTAGGTGTTAATATACGCCTTCTTCCGAATCGTTTTTCCTATCGAACTGTTAAAAACAAAAGGTTTTTTTTGTTATAAGGGAATTGTCCTAATTAACACGCGAATTTTGGTGCCTTAATTGTGAGCTCCATCGTTGTGCCCGTGTGGTTTTTTTGGTCGTACATACACTGAGTGCAATATCGTTGTACGCAAATGCCACCGCTGATTTACTTGTATAGTGGAACCTCGAAAACTCGAATTCGTTAGGGGTGAAAAAAAAATTCGAATTGTGGAAAATTCAACATACAGAAAATATATAAAATATATATTGTAAGCCTAAGGTATTCCTTCAAGTTATCGAAAATTTGACGTATAGAAGTTCGAGTTATCGAGGTTAAACTGTATTATAAGATAATCGTGTGTTTGCCGTCGCCGCGACTAATTTTCTAGTGTTTAATATTTCGTTTTGCGTCTTTGTCACCGTAAAACTGCAGTAATTGGTGTATCGTGGATGCGCGTTTTTATCGACATCTTGAACACTCGTGTGTCCGGAAAAGGAGTTCAATCCTCATTCCACACCTTCGCGCACGGGTCGTTTAGGTCAAAGGTCATAGCTATCATTGTCTTTTATAGAAAATATTATATACCATATGTCTGTAAGTAGTTAATAAGCAAACCCCTCTTCCATAGTTGATGATGTCATTATTTGTATATATTTTACGGTGTTATAACTCTTGAACTTTTCTTAATACAGTCCACTCTTTCATATTTTAGCCAAAATCAGTTTTTTTTTGTATTTTGGTTTGATATCTTCTCTCCTTGCTGTTACTTGTCTTGATACGTAACAGCAATATTCACCGATGGGAGTTTCGAGCAAACAGCATCAATAACCACATGCGCCAAATTTTCCACATCAGCCTTTTTAAAGGTGTAATTGTTTTTGGCTACCTCCGCTTTAACTTGTATCCAGTGGCGGCGCTAAGCGTGAGCAATGTGGGCCATTGTTCACGGCCTCGCACCTCAAAGGGCCTTGCGTTCTTTGTTACTTAAATAATGTTTACAAAAACAATTTATAAAAGAGTCTCTTTAAGTCTACTCCACCCACATATAAATTTTACCTCGCCAAGCCTCTGTTTGTATCTAATTAATTCTATAAAGTTATATTCTTCAAACACTCTTTATCTTCTTTGAATATACTCCTCATCGTTAGGTTAGGTACGGCTCAGATAAGCCACAAGCTTCAGCAGTAAAGTTAAGGGATAAAGTAAACATAAATGAAAGAATTTAATTTTCTTTTGACAGGTCTTATGCGAATTTATAAACACAATAAATGATTTTTTGGTCCGACTACGCGTATCACTACGTCTAGTGGACATTATAATTGTAAAAAAAAAAAAATACAAAATAAAGCTAAACACAGTAATAAATAATAATAAAATGGTTTGACTCGGTTTCTAAATGCTAACTGAATGCATGCAATACTCGTTGACTGTCAACGGTTGACGAAATACCGAATCAGTACCATAGCAAGGGTATGGCGAACTGTGCTATGCCAAGGGCGCAAATTATGAAGGGTCGCAAATTTGTGCTTTAAAATTGGTATTTATTTTTATTCTACGCTCAAAACGACATTTTTTTTTACCCATACGGCTATACATTTTTAAATGTGTATGATTTTGTTTATCTTGATTATCGTTAAATTCGTGTTTTACTACAAAGAACGGTGCGTTTGTGTGTGTGTGTGTGTGTATGAACATCGAGCTTATCGATTGGCGATCGAATAGCGGAAAGCTATTCCATAAATTAAAACTCCAATAATGGAAATTAATAATTGGTAACTATATAAAAAATTAAGCAATGACTGAGGCAAACGGGAAGAAAAGGTCTAAAATACTACACACTCCTAAAGCAATAATGTTTTAGTAATATTTGGGTGTTCGCTTGTATTTATTTTATTCGACTATATTATATCTGATTGATTTGAGACTGTTGAATAAATTAATCACATAATATTATCCTGGATTTTAATTACTTAATTTAAAATAATTTTATCGATTTGTTTACTTAAACAGGGTCTGTTTTTCTAGCTTGGGTAGAGCTATATAAACAATTAAAATGTTACATAATTTTATGAAAAATAGTTGACCAGAATATGAAATTAGTATTTTATGACTTATAGAACCCTTCTAATACCAGTGGCTTTGTTAATTATTTTAGATTGTAAATTATATTTCATCCATAAAAATTATCTTATATTAAAATTTCGTCGAGCCATCGACTTCTTTATTTAACACTGATACCCTCTGTCATGAAAAAAAAACGATACTGGTATTTTAGATAAATTTGAAAAATAATATACAAATTTTCTTTATGTTTGAAATTGATTGTATCATTATGAAATTATGTTGGTGAACGTATTGAACGTAAAAATAATTGTAGGAATAAAAAAGGCAAATGGGTACTTTTTTTATCTTTACATTAACACCAGTTTTTTGGCCACTCATAACATTTAATATAGGTAGGAGAGTCGCGAAGTAATTGACCATATTTTATACCTATTTTGGGAATCACGACACTAAAAAGGTTGACAAACGATGATTTGGAGAGTACTCAACTACATCAAAGTAACCACCAAATCAAGAAGAACGCCATGGTAGAATTTATGATATGAATTGTTTAATATAATGCTATGTCTTATACATCCTTAACAAATTTCCACAACTCTGAAAGAAGTTTTACTACATATACTAGTACTTAAGACACGCAAAGTTCTTTCTTTTATAACACGTAGCCATTCGACACAATATATAAAATCCTAATAAGATAAATTTAAAATAATAGTACACATAGTATATTCGCCATTCGAAATAATTGTCTTTATAACATAATCACTAAGCAAAACAATATGCAATAACATATTTATACTGTACACAAGTAAAAAATAGTTTGTGAAGCTAAAGCCAATGCATTATGTGACTAAAGCATACTTGATAAATTTATATTAATATTTCTAGAAAACTAAATACTACACATGTGATAATGTCCAACAAACTTTAAAAGTGTCCAGCAAATCGAGGAAAATGTGTTTAGCAAAAAAATCACGTTTCAACAAAAAGTTGCGCTGTTGGCGTGAACTAGGTAGCGCAAAATTGGAAATTGGAATTATGGTGAAAATAATGTGCAACAAATTTTGAAAAATGTCCTACTATATCCAACATTTGACCAACAAATTTATTGGATTGATTTGATGTATGTCTGCTAGTGTCGCGCTATCAAGTTCACAAGAGTCAAACAATTTCGATTTGTGGGTTGGATCTAGAAATCCGGTCTTTCACTTGGCCAATTATATGCGACGTATTCTTGAGTTGGAAAACCGACAAGTTTATTCATTTATTCATTTATACTCCTCTCAAGAATATAATACAATATAATAATATTGTTCATCAACTCGCATTAAGATAGAATTAAACAAACATTATCGACTATTGTTTGCGCCGCCGTAATAGTAGGCCTAAATTCACGGTCACACCACCACCGACACACACACACACACACACACACACACACACACACACACACACACATAACATGTTGATTTATTTTTATTATTGTTTATCTTTGTTTAATTGTAATGTGAATTGTATAATATAATATTATGCAACGATACCTTATCGTCTCCGCCGCCGGACCGCCCGTGCGTAAATTAACACGGCCACCTAAAATCATCAGTGTTCCTATTTCTCTCGTACCGTACGTTGTCGCGGCACTATCCACGTGCACTAATTATTCTTGCTAAAAATATTATTTTTTAACACTGTAAGCCACGTGGGCTAATTAATACACTAATTGTCGTTTATTATATTATATTGTGTGCGCTAATCGCATTTCACTTATTCGTTATTTTGTGTATTATATTATTATTGTACAGGCGCGAGTCGTCACCTTTTTGTACTATTATTGCTCTTTTATTAGCGAAATCGCTGCAGTTATTGTATATTTTTAATTAAAATATTTGTCCAAAATTGTCGTACTTATTTAATAATTGTGAATTAGTGTCTGTGTGTGTGCAATTATTATATGTATAGGTCAGGTTAGGTAGCAGCTGGCCAGTCGAGCACCGACAAGTTGTAAGTTTTTCTTTTACATTACCATTTAATTTAAGCTAATATTGGTATTATTATTTGTTATAATTATTATCGGCTATGCCAAACCGGCATTTTAAATTTTATACATTCTTTTACCTTGTTGGGCTGAAAGGACCGTAATTTATTATTGATAATTGTTTTATTATACTACCTATATCTTTACCAAATCTTTACTGCGTTACCATTTATTCTTAGTTACCCGTGTTATATAGTTTTAAGCCTTACACATACACAAATATACACACATACACACCACCCACATACTCACAGGATTTGCTCGGCGACCCTGTCCACTTCCTGTTGAGTGCTATTTACATTTATACACACAATTTACACAGGTCGGTCGGTGTGTGTGGTGCTCGAAGTATTTGGGTGACCTGGGTGCGCGTGGTGCATGGTCATATGCTCCCGGCCCGCACAACTATGACTAATTGTTTTAAGAAAAATAGATGTTATTTCAAAACAAAGAATAATGAAATCATTTTATTATTTGCTTTCGTTTCATACTTTGTTTAATATCCTTATCGCTTGAAATATCATGCAGGACAATGTCTGCCGGGTTCACTAGTATATATATATAAAATAACTTGTCCAAAGTGATTCATCTTCACCTAGTCAAAACCGCTAAAGCTATGAGTAAGAAATTTAGTCAATAGTTTCATGTTATAATCCGAATAACCTCTAAGAAAGGATTTTCCAAAATTTAACACCACCTTCAGAGGTTAAAAGGATTATTAAGGGGAAAATGGAAAAAAATAATAAAAAATTATATAATTATATACATCTTGGGCAGTGCATTTGCTAAAATGATTTAAGTAGTTATTATCAAATCTATATCATAAATATATAACAGATATGTAGTTCAGACGTGACATCAACGGTCGATGACGTGTCAACATCGGTTCCCCACGCCTGACGAAACCAATAACGAAAAAATGAGCACTCTTTATTAGCATTTTTAGGTTACTTGGTTTGTTATACTAATAACCTGTGGATCAAATTATAATAATAATGGTTTTTAATAATAATTATCTGTAATAATAAAATCGTGAATATATCAACACATATGTCAGGTTTTTATACCAACTATATAAAAAACCACGAGATTGTACATTATCGTATCTAATTCACTGTAGGTTGGGTCAAGTAAAAAGAAAATTGATACCTATAACTTTGAAACTTTAGGGTTAGATACTATTAATTAGAGACGCACCTTCACATCACGTGTGATCCGCAATTCATCAACCTGATAAGATACTGTTTGCATAATCATAAGGGTCTCACGGGCAATGCCAAGTAGAATGACTATAGTCTATAATAGGTATAGCCTGATTAACTATCTGACTGGTAAACGTAAAGCATAAACAATGATAGATCAAGGCTTGCAATTTACACATTAGGTTAGATTAGGTACCACAAATTTAGTGTTCAATAAGAAAGCATTTTACAAAATTTGAATTGTAATGTGGTACTTGCACAAGTTTTTTATAGTTTTAAAATGATCAATGGAAATGTTTAAATTTTGAACACAAATAAAACGAATACTAAATAACAAATCAAACAAAGTTTGAATCATATTAAAGGTTGGCATTTTTAACGGGCAACAAAGTGCACTGGATCAGCTATATTTGTATATAATTTTTAGACAAAGTTAATCTAATGACATTATTTATTTTGTCACATACAATGTCATGTAGGATCAGCTAGTATATTATATCTAAAGTTACTGTGTATATACGACAACAACGAATAATAAAAAAAAAAAAAATAATAATAATTAAATATTTTGGTCATTGTACGCGAGAAACCAATCGAAGGACCACTCGGCTAACACCGAGAATTATTGACCATTAATAATTTTTGAACATCAAGCCTGAAATTTGTCGGGATAGGCAACTTATATGTCACACTCAAATGACGGGGCACGATAGGCAACCTAACACACAACGACAACAATGAAAGACTGAACACTTGAACGAAGGAACGGAGACTTAATACACGGGAATAAGGATGATACAGGTTAATTCGTTAATTGTAGGGACGGGTTTCCTGTGGTTGGGTCGATCTGGTGTAATGGCCACGGGGAGCTAATATAATAGTAGGGAGGACTTAAATTCTACTTAAAATTAAGGCAGGTAAAGGTCCAATCCGGTGCGCTATTCAACTCAACGACCTGTGCGGCCACTCACATAACGCACTATACGTTGCTGGTGGACTTACGCTAGGGTTACCATATTTTATTTGGCAAAAACCGGGACAAATTTTTTTTTTCGCTTTTTTTTTTTTATTGATTTTTTGACACAAATAATAATATAATAATAATAATATCTTAATTCGTGTTTTCTGATTATACATTATAATTTGTAACACAATATATTAGATATATAGGTAGATAATAATATTTGAAGCTTTAAAGTTTAAAAAATATATAATAAATTATTATAAAATGTTTAATCTGTGCTCGATGTGTATTCTGTCGGCAAAAAAATCTGAGTTGTTTGATACTTGGCTGAACTATGCACTTTTTGAAGCTATGTTTTGTTGGCAAGTATTGACTCATAAAATTGAAAACAAAACATGTTATCAAAACTTGTAATGATCATTAATGAAGCCTCAACTGTACTTATATCTAATTTATTTCGTGATTTTGTCCATGTGTTATTCATTAATGAAAACACACGTTCCACTGCTGCATTTGAACCAGATAACGAGAAAGAAAATTCAACAACTATTAATAGACAATCAATTGTTATATTCAGTTCTTTAAAATATTTAAATGCAGTTAACCAACGTTCTTCGAGTGATAATATGTTATGCCATTCTTCACTTTGTTCTTTGAAATATTTTTCAAACATTTTGAATTGATCAAAAAAATTATTTTCGTCAATAAAAATCGTATTACAAGTTTTAGTTAAAAATCGTATTGAATTCTTTTCATTACTCCAAGTGAAAAATAATTTAAAAATAGATTTTGTCAATTACTCAACTTGTTATTTAATAACTAAACCTTGTATATTTGTTCATAATTATTATCTTAGATATTTCTTGTTACTTTTTTGATTTTTCCATCAAATGTCTAATAAAAAACACACATATAATTAATTAAAGTCTTATTCCGGGATAATATGCTGTCCCGAAGCACATTATCGGGACACCAGGACGTCATACTCAAAACCGCTACTGTCCCGGCCAAACCGGGACGTATGGCAACCCTAACTTACGCGAGTACTCTGGCACCAGTCCCGATCTCGGGCAAATAATTAAATCTCACGGTAGACTATGTGGATGATGTTATGCTGTTGGACGAATGACGAGGTTCGGCACCCAATGTGGCAAACAGCTATAGTCGAACGCTGAGGGTTTGACACTATTGTCATCGACTACCGTAGTTGTTGGATAAATCACAACACCGAATTTAAGTTGACGTAATGTCCAAAAAAGGTTTATTGAAATAACGACGGAGCTCGAGTGGAACACCACGAGCCAATATCATATAACAGATGTATAACGAACAGATGAATAACATCTACAGTAGCCACCAAACGATCGATATAACGAAATTTTACAAGTGAATAATATAATTATAATAATAATAAGGGCGTTGGCCAAACAACAATGATAATATCAAATAAAATAATGACAATATATAGAGATATAAGAACAGATGATTAACCAAAACGATAATACTATAATAATAATAACATAAATAATTAAGAACGGGAGATAATAAGGATATTGCCGGCATCGTGGTCATTAGCATATTGCAATAGCCCGCCGATTTAATGTCTCGCAGTATAGTAATAATAACCAATTCACTCGAATCGTCTTAGCGCGAACAGTCATTAAGCGATAAGCACATAACACAAAATTAAACAAGATAAACGAGTAATAATAATCTCATCAACAACATTCCGGGTAAAAACATCTCTGAGTAAAAAAATCACTTAAATTATAGAAGTTGTGATATCAAAAATTGGCTAAGTAATTTCATAAATTCATTAATATAAGTTACCCTTGTTTATTTATTTAGTATAAATAATAATTTTACTTAGCTTGGCGCAGTTACTATTATTTATGTCTCTACAACTAAGAAACCAAAATATGCACTATGTATTTTTTTTTATTATTATTCTTTTGTTTATGTAGAAATCGAGGTATAGTGCATTTGGTTGATTATATATACGTCTTTAGCACCACATGGCCACCAGTCGTAATAAATATTAGAATCATCATTTCTAACCCGTTTATTAAGATATTGGATAATGCATGTATAATGATCTGATGTCATTGAATTATCGTGTTGGAAAATCACCGAGTGTAGTTTATACATGTTGCCATCAATATTTATTTTTTCATTTGGTAATGCATTCATAACTAAGTCGATGATTTTTGTGGTTGGATCCGACCATAACTGTATTTGTAAAAATATATATTTATTTACTGTGATGTTTGTGTACATATGAAAATAATATGTATGACAATTTTCACACAGAAAATTATCTATCAGAACTTGTTCTGAAATAATTTCAAACATAGATTTTAAAATTACTTTAGACTTGCCGATAGTAGCAGTAAATTAGACGATAAATTTGCAGTAATTTGTATAGATTCTTTAAAAATAATTAATTTTGATCTTTTAGAACTTAATTGTATTTTAGACAATTCATTCTCTATTTTATTTCAATATGTTGTTTATTTACAACCAAATTACACTCTGATTTACGATTTACCGTAGATAGAATGCGATATTATTTAAGAAGAGCTACTCTTTTGTCTTTGTATTTACTCGCTGTTTTACGTTTTTTTTTTATTTTTTTTTTATAAGCATTGGACACCATGTTATACTATTAACTTTCATACACTTTAATATGCACAAAATAGCGATTTATTCACCGAAAAATGCCCTCGTTTCAATAATTTCAACGAACACCGTTACAAACACACGAAACGCACAAATCTAGAGTATAATATTATAATTACTTATAAAATAATAATAGTTACGTAGACGTAAAGGCAAAGGCGAGATGGATCTGAGACAAATAAGAACATTACTAATTACTATACCTACTATTGTCGGTTTTAAATACTTTCGTTTAACACCATAGAGTGTTTATTTTTTATTTTATTTTATTTATGTTCTACCTACATTGTAGAATTATTAAAAAAATTGCGTTTTGCTTAATAATTATGCCAATACTTTAGCAAATAGTATTTCTCCGGTAAACTTGAAATTTTTACAGAATAATCTACACACCAAACTGAGCTACCTATTCGTAAAAGTTTCAAGTCAATTGGTTCATTAATTTAGGCTACAGGGTAGCCGACATGATTTTCGTAAAATAACATTAGTTGAATACAAGTAGTCAAGTAGGTTCTCTCGTGTAATATACACCGTCGCCGCGCGCTGGATACTTTTTTTTCTCTTTTACTTAGCTCTGCCCCACGACCGCGGCGTTGGAGTATGATAGTGTACGAAAAGTGACCAAAGTCAGAAGAAAAAAATATAATACTATTTGTACGGATAATTTTAATTAATAGTTTATACTTATTTAATACTGATACGGTGAAAACGAGAAAAGAAGAACAGTGGGAAGAAAAGTCGATCGTCGTGCTTGACGTGTGCATGTGACATGTTGTTGTTGTCAACGGTCTGTATCCTTTCCCATGTGACGTGCCAAGTGCGCGTTTGGCGGTTTACGTAAAAGTTTGATTTTTCTGTGAAACCTCGTAATGTTTTTTGTTATTGTGTTCCCCGCTCTGTGACTAGCCACTAGCGCCACTACCACTTTCCTGCCGATTGGTACGTGACTTGTCCGTCGTGTTGACTGAAATCACAGCGAATCATCGCTGAACCTGTGGTCTGTTGTCGCCATCCCGTCGCCACCACTGTAATTTGGTCGCTAGGTATATTGATATTATATGGGTCAACCCGAGTAGCTGATAACAACACTGGGGCCATATGTTAATTATTATTATTTGTTATTTTTCTATTAAGATTGCGTTGACTGAGACGTCAGTCAACTACCATGCATTGTATTTATATACTATCTTTTTATAAAATATAATAGTTAATGTAGATCAAAATTCTTCTAACTGGTATTTGTCTGGTTACTATTCTATATTATTTGGCAACTCAGGTACATCGATTAACCAGTTAAACGCTACGGTAACGGATCTCGACGTGTACCAATGTTTTGATCTATTTTCGGTACACACAGTAATGATGTATTCTCATGTGTTTATTCAACTTAAGCAAATTAACTTAAATAGTTACCTAATACATATTATCTAAGTGAACATGGGATTATTATTATGATTTTGATACAAAAATAGATACTGTAATGAGTATATTATTACCTTCAGTTAATTTTTTACACTGCTCTGTATCAGTTAATCCACCTAAAAAGATTATTATTTATTATAACTCATGTTTTAAACATTGAAAAAAAAACATATTTTGATTTTAACGTAAATCCATTATTTTAAATTATATCTTAGTGTTATGATCAGTAAATTATTTTAACAAGTTTTAACATTTTTAAATATATATTTATATTTTATACTTAATACCTATTGGGCATTGAATTATTTCTCCTTGGATTATTTTGAAACTTAACCATAGAAGTCCCAATGAGATGTACATAGTTTCTATAAAATAGCAATTTACTTTACTAGTTAACCAATTTAATAAAAAAAAGAATTGTCATTAATTGATATTGTAACTTATTATAAAGAATGCAATTAATCGATGCGAATAGTTCTGACACAAATGCAACAATTGTTTCAATGTGAAACAAAAACATTTTATTTTAACAAGAGTCCCACTTGTATATGATACCTACAGATGTGTTGTATTTGTTTAAGTTTTTATGAACACAATTATTTTACATGACGTGTAATTTATATACTTTTATTGTATTTTCAATTTTTTATATTTTCGCGTTTTACATTTAAAATGTTTTTAACATTATATTTCATATTATAACTATCTAATATTATTTTACCATAAAATATATACAAGGTTAGGTTTTATCATTGAACACTCATTATTTCAAAATTTGTTGACTTTTTTCAATTTTTTTTTTCACGCTTATATTTAATAGTGAAACCTCTACAACTATTGATTTTCAAATGGCAACCTATATTAATAATTACATAAATTAATAAACACATTTTTTTCATGAATTTTCACGTCAAAATTTTGAATTTTCATTGATCCGTCGGCGAGTTATAGCTGCTCAAAGTTGGTTGGTTTTAGAAAGTTTTTAGGTGTTATACATCAGTACTAATTAATCAGAACTGGGATTTTTATTTGTGAAGTCCAGTAGCTATTATAGTAATGAATTCGATATCATTGATCAATGGTGTAGCGGAGAGTGGTGATAATATTAATTTTATACCTGTTATTACCGGTTATAGCTTATTATCAATTGTCATATAATTTATTATAATTAATAGGACTAAAATTACCACTATAACTACTATTATTCGCTTATCGCTTTCGATTACCGACACCGACAATGATGCATAATAAGTCATTCTAATAATACCGATTAGCGTTTATGAAAAGCCGAAAGTTAAGAATACCCCTGTATTCTGTAACTCCGCCCAACCTATAACATTCAATTTATGAAGCAAAATAATAATCTTGCGTCCTGTATAATTACAAAACAATAATACCAATACCATAGACCTTATACTTATTACCTAGTATTGTCTAAGTATTAGGTTCATGTTTAATGTTTATGTATAATATGTACATATCCGAGATCGGCAACTGGCAAGCTATCATTCAGATTTCAGTTATATAATGTTTTATGATTACACGATACCTCGTGACAACTGACAATTTTACTTAACGTAGTAACTAGTAACGTCTGACAGTACGCCATATTGTACTATTTAGTATGACTATTGTAGTAATCTAGTGATGCGTAGTACATCAGACATCAATAATTATAATAAAATAACATGACATAACAGTTAATATTATATTATAGTAATATGTCATGGTGCGTTGTTTATAATATAATATATTTTATTTTATTTATTAATTTAATTAAACATAGAAATACCTATTTAAATTGAGATAACGCGTGTGAATTGGATACTTGGAAAGTCCTATTAAATATTGGTAAGTATCACTTATTTTGTATTTATATGTATGGTGACCAGATATAAAAATTTAAAAAAAGTACATTTTAAAATTTAGCTTCTCATCTGTCATAATTGCCAATGCATATACCCATTTTGCCCATATCACAGACCATAAGTCATATCCTACAAAAATTGTATTTTTTATTATTTATTATTATTTCCTAGGTACTAAAAAACTGATTATTTAAAATAATTATGTCAACTCAATAAATGTGTGTCTTTATGATAACAGTTCTATGAAATTTAAGTAAACTTAAACTAAAGTACCTAGCTATAAATATTTTAATTATTTTTAAAGGTAAAATACCAAGTGTAAAATTTGAATAAATTAATACAAAACTTTGTTAAAATTTAGATTACAATGTCATATAATTAATACTATTTTATTTTTAATGACATTAGGACTTGTTTCAAAAAATAGTATTTCTGGTCACCATATTGTTACATGTAAAAACATGTAATGTTATTATTATCATTATTTTTAAACATTTTGATTTCAGTTAATACATCAGCTCTATACAATTTTTGTTGCAATTTATATAGACTATTGACTTGTTAATTATTATTTCGGTCAACATGATTAATATTTTGATAATACAATCCAGTAAGACTATAACATTGCTAGTTGCTCTATAGTCAAAGTCAAATCAGAAAATCTATACCATAATAAAAATTCTTCATAATAATATTCTAAGATTATTTGTATTCACTAAAAATATTCAGATGATTTGAATAATAAATATTAAAACAATATTCCAATTTGCAACTAGAAACAATAAAAATAAAAATATTGGATTTTAATATTTCAACAGGCAACAAAATTAAAAATATGGTTTGTATACTTAGTACCTACAAAGTTTAAGTGAAATATTATTTAAGTTACCTATTAGGTTTTTATTGTATTTTTTTAGATACCTTATCAACTAAAAATGAAAGGAGTGTAAACAATTGAGTTCAACCAACATTCCAGAGGAAATCTATTACCAATCATTTTGTATATAAAACTAAAAATTGTAAATGAAAAATATGTATTGTAATTTGTATGGTATTTCACACTTGAATTTAAATAAGGTTACAACATCAATCATTTAAGTTTTAAACCTAAAAGATAAATATGAAATATTATGGCTTGCTGGTGCATTGATTAGTAAAAATAGAAATTTAGGTATTGTTAAATAATTTAAGTTAATATTCTAGTATAAATCAAATAAATAATTAAAAAAAAATCTTTGAGTATCTTAATATCTATGATTAATTACTATATTTAAATTGCTACTAAGTATTTATTTTTATGATGTATGATTAATATTAATATGAAGTAGTAAAAGAACATAACATATTGTATTTTAATTTTAAATTGTATTGTTTTACATAGCAAGATGCAAAATACTGATATCAAACATTTTGTAAAGGCAGATACAGATTAGAGAAATGGGGGAGGCAATGATATTTATTAAGTAAAAAAAAAAAAAAAAGATTGTCTATCAGCAACTATTGCATTGTCCCCTTTGCCCTCGGCTTGTACTTGCCTTTTGGTAAATGATGGTATTGTAGCCTATTTATTGTTAAATATTAGAAATAGTTTCTATTAAAGTAATAAATTCAAGTAATAACATTTTTTAGTAAGTAATTACATACTTGCATATAATACATTTTTGATGCACAAATAAGTTCATATTCTATCATAATTTTTTCCTAAAAACTGGGAACTGAATTTTTAATTTATATTAATATTATTAGGGCCACTTTTAAATTTTACTATTGTTTTAGATCTGGGGTTATTGGAGAATAATTTTTAATTTCTTGAATACATAAATCATTACTCATATCTTGCATAACTGCATAACGAAAATTTTGGTTTAACTGTATCATCAAGTTAGAAATACATTTTCCATAGTCCTGGACTTAAAATGATAGTACAATTTTATAGCAACTCATAATAATATTAATAGAAATTATAAATTCAAACGGGCTTGGTTTTTATGAAAAATGTATTGTAGAATATGAACTTATTTGTGCATCAAAAATGTACTATAATTTATATTATGCAAGTATATTATTTAACTAAAAAGTGTATCAGATATTTTATAAATGAAATTATAAATGTATGATGGAAAATCTGATCAAAATTTAAATAATTCTGCTTCTGCAAAATTGTAACTATTTTAAAAATGTAGAACATATTATATTAAATATTACTAAAAGACTAAAAGATGAAAAAAACATAAACTAGAATTAATAAACTATGCATCAAAAAATGTTAATATAGATATTCAATTAAAATATGACATGTATGCAAAATATAAATTTTGAAAAAAGCTTGGCCTTGGTGACATTAAAATAAGTTGTTTTCTTAAGATGTAATTATGTTTAAAATAATTTTAACAAACTTACTTTATTCAAAGTGTATGTGCTTGTTATTTTTATATGTAATCCTACAATGTTTTGTTATGTATAAAACAAAAAAAAAAAAAAATTGTAATAAAAAAATAAGAAATTCCAACACATGCTCATTAAAAAGTAGACTAATTTTGTAAAAGTATACCAGTTTTATTTATAATTAAAAAAATGATTTGACAGGTTTTTTTTTAACTCTGCATATTATAAAGCAAATAAATATTTGTGACTTCAACCTATATTAATGTATATTATATTTTTAGTAAGTATGAACATGTTACAAATTCGTGTTAACTTACATGTTAACAATTAAACTGAATTAACAGCCATATATATGCATTTTTAACTCCAAATGGATAGGATTTACCTAGTTTGTATTGAGGTAAATCGTTATACATAAAAGTAAACTATTTTTAGTTTTTCTACATGTTATTTAAAATATTAGAACTTAGTTTACTTAGTCTACTCAATCCATATTCTATAAGTGTATAGGTTAGGTTATTATTTATAATAATAATAAGATACAGACTGTCTACTGGAGTAAAAATATCAAGTTTTTATCTGTAACATAAATTAACAGTCACTACTAATATTTATTTTGTAAATACATACACTGTATTTTTTTGATAATAGGCAGTATTGCAGTAGTGATAAACCAGCAACCACGGACAACGGATCATAAGATAATTTTGTGAGTTTAATTGGGATCGTAAGTACGGTTGTAGATCTATCTACAATCGTGATCGTAAGTGATAATCGACAGTAGTAGTTCAATTGGGAGATTATCTATAGCTAAAGTATATCTTTTTTCACATGGTTGTTTAGGAGGTACTTTCAAAATATCATGAAGACATGTTTCATATTATGATATTGTAATCACTAAACTATGATATCAAAAAATTGTAAAATATGTTAATGATCAAACTTTGATTAGATATCAAAGTCCACTACAACTGTCCAAAGTCCATAATCCGTATTCGTGTTGTAAGTACCTATTAGTAGTATTGGCAGGTACAAAACTATAAAGATATTATTACCTTGGGTCGAACAATAACGATTTATTATTTGACTACTGGTCTTTACAAACAATAATTGTGTTTTAAATTTTAATCAATGTAATTAGCCGTAATAACCTGTGAGACACTGAGACGAACACCTGAAACATCAAACCATCTAATTTTGAGCAGCTATAACTCGTTAACGATTAAATAGAAATTAATAATTAAAATGTTAAAATTCATAAAAAAAAATAGCCCTATTATTATATGACATTTAAAATATAGGTTGCCATTTGAAAATCAATAGTTGATAGAGGTTTCACTATTAAATATAAGCGTGAAAAAAATAAAAAAAAATTTATAATTCTAGAAAAGCATAAAACTAAACATAAAAAAAAAAAAAAAATTGAAAAAAGTCAACAAATTTTGAAATAATGAGTGTTCAATGATAAAAGAATCACCCTATTTAAGAAATATATTATATAAAAAATTTGTTGAAAAATGCATTTATAGACGGTTATTTATTTTAAACACATAAAAAAAAATTGAATCAAAAATGCAATGCAGAAACTTAGGTTATTGGTTTTTGATGGGATATCAGTTCGAGAAAATATTTCTATTAAGTCTAATACTCTCACCTATTATGGACTTATTTATTTTGGTAAAGAGGATGAAATTTGCAATCAATTAGGTACCAAAACCTAATAGTCTAGATGATCTAGCTAATCATGGTCTTGTTCTCCTTTTTCAACCATTAGCTGACACTTATTCAAAACCCATTGCTGTATTTGCATCTAGGGGACCTGTCAAAGGGGACACATTGGTTAAATTATTTATAAAAGCCACAATATTATTGAAAAAAGTTATGGTTTTAGTTCATAGATTTGTGAGTGACAGTGCTTTAACTAACAGAAAAGTTTGGTCAGAACTGGGTATATCTGGCAAACTTGAAAGAATTCGTAGCTATATTGAGCATTTTAATGACTAAAATAGGAAATTTTTTGCTTTTTCCGATTCCTGTCATCTAATAAAAAATGTTCGAAATCAACTATACAACAAACGTGAACTATTAATAAGAAATTGTTTGATTTATTTTTGTATAATTAATATTATAAGTACATGCTTTTGTTAATCAATTTAAATGCATTTAGGTAGACCCTATGGAAAAGCCAATAGAATGGAATCATTTTAGAATATTACATGAATATGACAAAAGTATAACTTATAAGTAACAGTAAATTAAGTTTGTGCCCAAATATTACTGAAAACCATTTAAATTTAGGGAATTCATCTTTAAAGATGCGTGTGCGTATTGCAGTACAGATAAACATTACTCACAGATTAATATTAACCAAAAATAACATTTTCTGACTACCCGCCATTTATGAATTTGATATAATTAAAAAAGGTTTTGAGTAACTCCATGGAAGTTGATCTAGAAATATTTAAAAAAAAAAAAGAAAAGTTCCAGGTTTAGAAAATTGTGATTTTACAATCAATTTTTGCATTAAATTTAATGAAATGTTTGATGTATTAAATAGGAAAGTTCCGTTTCAAGGTGTACTTCGTGATAGTAATAACTACAAAGTTAGAAGTGACATAAAATATATTGATTCTTTAATGTTGCTCTAAATTTATGTGTTTCTATTTAATATTAAACATACTTTGAGGTAGTAGAATACGATGAGTTACCAATTCTTGGGTTAAATGATTGTATAAAACTAAGTTATAATATGAATGAAATAAATGAAATTGTCAAAAGTGAGAATGAAAAAGATGTTTTTAAGAAAGAAAATATTGATATTTTTACAGGTCTTGGTAAATTTCCAGAAAAATAAATATTAAACTAAAAAATAATGCAGTACCTATATCTGTCCCTCCTAAAAGAGTTCCTTATAAAATCATAAATAATTTAAAAGAAGCTTTAGATAGTATGTCTAAACAAAAAGTAATAGTAAAATGTAATAAACCTAGTGAGTGGCAAAGTCAAATAATAGTTGTTTAAAAACCGGATAAAAGTTTGAGAATTTGTTTAGACCCTAGAGAGATTAATAAAAACATTGTTAGAGAAATGTATCAAATGCCTACATTAGAACAAATAAAATAAAATTTATCAAATAAAAATATTTTCACAGTATTAGATCTTAAGGACAGATTTTATCATTGTGAGCTTGATGAAGAATCTCAACAGTTATGTTGTTTTAGTACACCTTTTGGTTGCTATAAATTTTTAAGATTACCTTTTGGACTGTCAGCAGCTCCAGAAAAGTTTCAGGAAATTACTACTAAATACTTTGGTAATATAGACTAGGTTAATGTTTACTTTGATGACATACTTATAGCTGGAGAAACAATAGAGGAACATGATAGAGCATTAAATGAAGTAGTACAAAGAGCTAAACAATTTAATATTAAATTTAATCCTAAAAAATTACAGTACAAGGTTTCTAAAGTTAAGTTTTTGGGATTTATATTTAGTGCTGAAGGTGTCCAACCAGATAATGAGAGAATAAGAGTTATTAGAGAATTGAATGAACCGTCTAATAAAAAAGAATTGCAATCCTTTTTAGGTATGGTGAATTATTTAAGAGGTTTTATTCCTAATCTTTCAGAAATAGTGACACCATTTAGACTATTATTAAAAAAAGATGTTTTATGGGAATGGTCAAAAAATCAAAGTACAGCTTTTGTGAAAATTTAAAATATTTTATGTGAAATTCCTAGTTTAAATAATTTAATTTAAATGAAACATTTGAAATACAAACTGACATTTCAGAAAAAGCAATAGGATGTTGTATATTCCAAAATAAAAACCTGTCCATTATGCATCTAGATTAGTGATAACAATTTTAGACGTGTTTTTAAAATACACGTGTACACGAAGTTCGTGTATTTTAAATACACGTGTAATTGATTCGTGTATTTTAAATACACGTGTAATTGGTTCGTGTAATTAATATTCCATGAATAAAAATTATATTTATTAAAAAATATTACGCTTCATAATTTATTAGTATTTATAACTATTTATTCAGTACTAACAATAATAATAACATTTGAAACAATATTAATACTAATAATAATAATTTAACAAAAAATGAATACAGGAAAACAACAAAAAGTACCTATTTAGTACCTAAAAAAATATTTAATTATAATCCAGTTAATATTAAATAATAATAAATAAATAATTTTAATATATCATACTTTAATAGATAGTTTTAATTTTAAATCGTCAGCGGTTTGTTCTGATGTAAAAATACACGTAAATTTACATTTTCTGGTGATAAGGAAGCTCTTTTTCGGGTGACTATATTACCAGCAGTTGAAAAACAACGTTCAGCACTCACTGATGTTGCAGTAATTGCCATATACTTTTTAGCAAGTTTACCTATTGTCGGATATTTTGAATATCGTGTTTTCCACCACTCTAAGGGATCTAATGTAAATCTCAACTGCGGTTCTGCTAAATAGTTTTGAAATTCTTTTGTTAGATCATTTTCTTCATTGTTGATTCCAAATATATATTCAAGATCACTTCTATGTTTATTTTGTTGTTCTTGAGAAGCTGTAGTTATTTCATTGGGCTCGAGATAATTATTTTGGTTGATTATTTGTTTTATTTTAGAGCGGATTGCCTCATGATTAGATAATACTTCGTGGTCTAAGTCTTTAAATCTAGGATCCAAGAATGAAGCAATTTGTTCTAATAATACAGATTCAGTTGAATCCCATTCAAGCGAAAAGCGGCGTTTAATTTCTGAAGCTAATGTTTGTTTCAATGTTTGTACAATGGTATCTTCATTTTCATGACATTGCATTAAATGTTTTTCAATAATTTGTTTTAATAATGGTCTAATCATTGATATTGACGAATTATTTTCCGTACAAAAAATGTTTGTAGTGACATATATCGGTTTAAGAAATTGTATAAGCGACTCGATAAATAACCATTCATGTTCTTTAATTTCGAGTTTTTGAGCCATAGATTGAGATGTTATAGTTCGATCTGCTAAAACATTGAATATTGCACATCTATTCAAAACGAGACGTTCCATCATAAGGTATATAGAATTCCACCTTGTCTTACAACTCTGAAGTAAAGTTGTTTTTGTTAAGCCAAGTAATTCTTGTTTTTCTTCAAGTGATGTTTTAGCTAATGTTGAATGTTTAAAGTGCCCTACAATTTTATTGCATTGTTTTATTATATTAACTATATTTTCATTTTTTAAGACACAATTAACGGCAAGTTGTAGACTATGTGCTGCACATTTAACACTATAAATTTCGGGACTTATCAAAGGAATGGCATTAGTTATATTTTTCGCATTATCAGTTACAATTGCTAATATTTTGTTAGTAATATCCCATTTGCCAAAAGTATTTATAAGTTGTTCTGATAAATTTTCTGCAGTATGACGCTTATCCATTTCGTGTGTAGTCAATGTATATGATTTAGCACACCACTTAGAATCAATTACGTGAGCGAACACTGTAATATACGATTCCTGTGAAATCGAGGTCCAACAGTCGGTTGTGCAACATATACTAGAAGCATCTTGCAAGTCTTTTTTAATAAGTTCTTCAATATTTGAAGATAATATTTTTAATCTAGTTGTAATTGCTTCTTCTTTGCATGGCTTGTAGTTTGGTTCTACTACAGACATAAAATCATGAAAACCATTACTTGAGCAAAATGACAATGGCAACTGATTTACAGCTATCATTTTAGCTAATGCTTTGTTAATTAATTCACACCTGTCTTTCGAACAAGAACGTGCATTATTGCCATTGTTTGTGTTTTGATAATGTATATTTGTTCGTCTCTTTCTCTTTCTTGATCTTCCATTTTTTTCAAGGTTTATTTCTTTATTTGTCTCATCAATATCCATAACTTCGTCACTGTCGTTTTCCGGTTGCTGTTCATCGTGTGTCCTTGGTCTAATAATAAATATTTAAAAAAAATTCGGTTTATAGTTTATTTAATTTATTTATTATACATTATATTTTTATTTACTACTAAGAAAAGTTTTGCACTGATTTTTTATATTTTAGATTCTAAGTGAAGCGAAATGTATTAAGTTAAATTTAAGTTTTTCGTATGTAGGGACACAATTATTAATAACAGAAAATATTTGAGTATACAAAATTGAAACTTTACTACCAAAGTTATGTATAATCTGCTTTAAATTTAAACATTTTAAACCAATTATAGTATATTATGTATATTACTTACTGTTCTTTATTAATCACAGCATTAACCATTAAGCCGTAAATAGTAGTTAAATGTCTTCCCAATGAGCCAGTGGTACCTCCGGGACAAGAAAACTCGTTGTTATCATCTTCATTGCATAAATTGCAGTACGCTTTATTTTCAATTCGTTTAGCATACTGCCAAACCCAACTTTTTCCACGCATTGACATTTTAATATTTTACCAATGTACAGTATAACAGACATGTATCCGTGGATCGTGCAAACGAACAACAAGTAGAATAAATTTGTATAATCCGAAAAAGCAATACAATTTAATTTAATTTGAACGCGGCACGTGGTACCGATTTAACTTTATCTTATCGAAAACTCGATAAGCGTGTAGTCAATAATGCACTTGAATATAATATACGAGTATATGTAATATATAATGTGTTATATACTACATAAATGTTGGTAAAAATATTATTTATAACTTTATAAAGGTACATATTTTATATATTATTCGAAACCTAAAAATTCGGACGTTTATAGACTCCGCCGAAAAGGTTTTTTTATCTGTAATTTTGTATTTTTAATTGTATTCTTATAAAAATATATAAACCTTTATTTATGACATATTTATTACTTACACGTGTACTTAAATAACACGAACTTGTACACATGTAATAAATAATAATACACGTGTATTAAAAATACACGTATAATTTTAGTTACACGAACTAATACATGTATATCAAAACTACACGAACTACACGTGTAATTTCATACACGTGTAATAAGGACCACTAATCTAGATGTTTAAGTGATTCTGAAATAAATTTTGCTCAGGTAGAGAAGGAAATGCTTGCTATAGTGTTTGCATGTACCAAATTTCATTATTTAATTTATGGGCAAAAACAAAATAATATTTTCACGGATCATCAGCCATTAGTTTCAGTTCTTAAAAAAGAGATCAATAAAATACCTAATAATAGGCTCAGAAGATTAACGGGTTAAATTGTTAATATATAACATACATTTAGAATACCTTCCTGGGAAATATATGTACGTTGCAGATTTTCTAAGTTGCAATTACATTAAAAGAGAAGAGAAAAGTAAATAGATTTTGAATGATATTGTACATACATAAGGTGAACTTGAAATTAAATTTGAAAATAATAAGGAAAGTGAGTTTAAGTTAGCTATATTAAATGATGAGGTTTTAAATCAAATTATTGGTTATTTAAAAAATGGGTGGCCTAAAAAGTGTACTTCAAGAGAAGAATTAAAACATTTCTATAAATTAAAAAATGAAATAATGTTAGAAAATGAGAAGTTATATTGGGGAATGAGATTATTAGTACCTAAAATAATGAGAAAATATGTTATTAAAAAGCTTCATAGCACTCATCTTGGAATGACTAAAACAGTTAAAAAAGTTAATCAGTTATTTTATTGGCCAGGTATGAAATCAGAAATTGAAAATTACATTGGAGCTTATAAAACATGTTTAAAATTTAGTATATTCAAATTAAATTTGGCGTTGGGAAAGTAGCGTCCCCATCGCCCAGTACCCTTCATTGGGCACTGCAATAGCCCCACTCTGGTCTTAAGTGATTGGAGTGGTCTGGCCCTCCAGGTTGGGGGTTGGGCGCTGGGTTAACAACCCAGCCTCGTAAAAAAACTTATGTTCAGGAACCAAACAAAAAGCCTCGGAATAGTGGAGATAAGGAAAACAAAAATGGAAACTGGAAATCGGAAATATCTTTGGGTACATGGAACGTTCGCACATTATACAGCACTGGAGCGGCATATACAGTGACGCAAGAAATTGGGAGATATAAACTTAAAATCGTGGCTATCCAAGAAACTAGATGGTAAGGAACGGGATCCTTGGACATTAATAATCATACCATTTTCTATGGGGACTGCGATGATCGAAGACAATTTGGTACGGGTTTCATAGTTCATAAGTCAATGGTACCAAACGTAATGGAATTTAAGACATTTAACCCGAGAATATCGCTATTAACAATTAAAGCATACTGGTTTAATCTCACAATTATTAGTGTTCATGCCCCTACTGAGGAAAAGACTCAAGAAGAAAAAGACGACTTCTATGATGGATTAACGAACGTAGTAGATGGGATACCTAATAACAGAATAGTGGTTATATTAGGAGACCTTAATGCAAAAGTAGGAAAAGAATTAATATTTAAACCCACCATTGGCCACCATAGCTTGCACGAAGTATCTAACAATAACGGCCTCAACCTAATCGACTTTGCAACGAGCAACGGCTTAGTGATCAAGAGCACAATGTTTCCCCATAAAAAGATCAATAAGGGAACATGGAAGTCACCAGATGGTAATCACACAAATCAAATTGACCACGTACTAGTCAATGACAGGTTCAAAAACAGTATTACGGATGTCAAAGCGATGCGAGGAGCGGACTGTGACTCTGACCACTATTTGGTTAAGGTAAAAATTAAAGCAAGACTGAAGAGAAAGGTGGCAACAAGACCAACGGTAATAGACAGATATGATATTACTAAGTTCACAGATGAAATTCTCTGTAAACGTTTTAAAAGTGAGATACACAAACGCAGCAGGGAATTAAATATAGATAGTATAGACTCAATAAATAATATGTGGAGGAGGGTACAAGAGACAATAAAAGAAACATCAGCTGAAGTCCTGGGAAAACCAAAAAACACTAAAAAACCATGGTTCAATGAGAGGTGTGAGAAAGCCCTAAATCAAAGGAAAAAATTTAGAAACTTGTACCTTAATGACCCTTCCCATGAAGAAAACAAAATAAAGTATAATGAAAGTAGAAGAGAAGCAAGCCGAACCTTTAAGTATGAAAAAAGAGTCTATACGAAAAACATCTTGGAAGAAGCAGAAAAATATCACAATGAACATAATACACGCCAATTATACAAAAAAATTAATACACTAAAGGGAGGTTACAAAAAATATGAAAAGTTCTTAGTAAAGGAAGATGGAACAATAATTACTGCTCGATCAGATATTGTAGAGAGGTGGAGAACGTATTTCGATTATCTACTTAACTGCAACGACCCCAGAGAAACCTTTACTTGGACCAGGACAGAACCCAACTAAACGAAATGTACAATACCGTCAAAACAAGAAATTGAATTACAAATAAAGCGATTGAAGAACTATAAATCACCTGGTGAGGATGGTATACAAGGGGAAATTATGAAAATGCTAGACGAAGATTCAGTAACACATATACATAGATTAATAACCAACATTTGGGAGCGGGAAGTACTACCAGAAGGTTGGAATGTCGCTGTCGTATGTCCAATCCATAAAAAAGGTGACCCACAAATACGTAATAACTACAGAGGAATTGCCTTATTGAATGTGGTCTACAAGATATTGTCCTATTGCATTTTAGATAGGATTAAACCCATTGCGGAAGAGATACTGGGGGATTACCAAGGTGGTTTTAGACCCAACAGATCAACAACAGATCAAATCTTCAGCTTAAGACAGATCATAGAAAAATCATGGGAATTCAATAAAAGCATATGTATACTATTTGTAGATTTCAAAAAAGCATACGATTCTGTCCACCGACATAGTCTAATAAACACATTAAAAGAGTTTAAGTTCCCGAACAAACTAATAAAATTAATTGAGGCCACTCTGCAAAATACAGAAATCAAAATAAAGGTAGCATCGGAATTGTCAGAACCAGCAACGGTTAGGACAGGTCTAAGACAAGGAGATGCGCTATCACCAATATTGTTCAACCTAATACTAGAAAAGGTAATTAGAGCAACAAATTGTAACGATGGAATAGTATTGGGAAACTCGAACATAAATATCTTGGCTTATGCGGATGATATAGCGATATTAGGAGATACTGAAGAAACGGTTAAACAAGTGTGCAGGAAACTTATCATGATGGCTAGTAAGGTTGGACTGGAGATAAACGACGAAAAAACAGAGTACATGATTGTAAGTCGACAGGACAGAGAATATCAACAAGGACAATCCATGAGTGTAGAAGGGCATGTGTTCAAAAGAGTAACACATTTCAAATACTTGGGGCACTTGATAACACAAGATAACGATTTGAAGATGGAAGTCAGTGCTAGGATACAAAAAGGCAACAAAAGTTTTTTTGGTCTTGGAAAAGTACTGAGTTCAAGAACATTATCGACAAACCTGAAAATACAAATGTACATGACCCTGATACGACCCATAGTACTGTATGCCGCGGAAACATGGCCACTTAGGAAAGCAGAAGAAACCAGACTAAAAGTATTTGAAAGGAGAATCTTACGGAAAATCTACGGCCCATGCTTTGACACAAACACAAGTGAATGGCGTAAACGTCATAATAAAGAACTCGAAGAGCTGTTCCAGAGACCGAACATCGCGAATGAAATCAAGAAAAGAAGATTAACCTGGGCTGGACATGCATGGCGGAGAGTAGGATCCATAGTCAGAACAACAATCGAAGAGAACCCGGTCGGTAAGAGACCCTTAGGAAGACCACGCTTACGCTGGGAGACTGTGTAAAAAGAGACGTGGAAAACATTGAACCAGAGATACCATGGAGAGTAGTGGCAGAAAACAGAGATAGATGGAGAGAAATTTGTTTGGCGGTATGGTCTCAATGACCCTTAAAAAAAAAAAAAAAAAAAAAAATATCCAAATTAAAAGAACCTATAAAGATTCATGATATACCTGTGATACCATTTTATAAAATAGGCATGGATATTGCAGAGTGTTTTGGAAAAAGTTATTTAGTTGTAATAGATTATTACTCAAGGTGGCTAGAAGCAGTAAAACTAGTGGTGAAGTAATTAAAAAATTGAAAAAGATATTCAGTAGATTTGGTATACCTAAAACTATAGTTGCTGATAACAATCTATTTAATAGTTTAGAATTCAAAACATTTACAAAAGATTGGGATGTTGTGTTAGTAACTTGCAGTCCTAACTACCATCAAAGCAACGGACTAGCAGAAAAAGCAGTTGGTATTGCTAAAAACATGTTAAAAAAATTAAGCGAAGAAGGAGGTGATCTTAGTTTATATTTAATGAATTATAGAAATACTCCAGTAGCAGGCTTAAATTACTCCCCAACTCAAATACTACAAAGTAGAAATTTAAGAACATCAATAATTTTAATGAAAATTGCTTAAAACCCGAAGTAGTTGTTATGAATAAAGAAATCATAGTTAATAAAGATAAACAAATAAATTATTATAATAAAAGTGCTGGGAAAGAAGAAATTGAATTTAATCCAGGTGATAAAGTTGTAATTCAAAATAAATTTACAAAAGTTTGGTGGCCAGGGATAATAGTAAAGAAGACTAATTTTCCTAGATCTTATATTGTAAAAGATACAAATAATAGATTATTAAGAAGAAATTCTATTTTTTTGAAAAAAGTAAAAGATTATGATTTGTTATGTGAGTCAGAAGAGGATGAACAGTTAGAAGTAAAAGATAATACAAGTAAAATTAATAGGGAAAATAAAGGATTAAATGTAAGTGAGGATAAAATTATGAAATCTAATGAGAAAGTTAAGCATACAAATAGAGAGTATACTAGACATGGGCGTAGGATTAAAAAAATGATCAGGTATGGGATAGATGATTAAGAAGTTTTCTATTATTTTTTTTTTATTGCTAAATTTTGTTTGTTAGCTATTTATACAGTATACTTTTTATTTTAATATTTAATTATGTTCTATTAATTTTATATTATGTTAAATGTTATTCTCAATGCTTTGCATCATTTATATATATTATTTTATATCATGTTAAATGTTATTATCAATGCTTTGTATCTTATATATATTATGCTGTATTCATTTTATAATTTTATATTATGTTAAATGGTATTTTCAAAGCATTGTATTAAAATTTTTTTTTATTTTTCAAAAGCTAAAAAGGGAGGTGTTGTATATGTGGCTGTGGTACACACTGTTTTATTATTATTATTAGTTACTTTTTAGGTTATGTTATAAAACATAGTTAAGTTAAACACATTATTAGTGAATAGTGAGTGTGTGCTATTATTTGTCTAACATGTTATACTTTATATTAAATAAATAAAACAGGTCTAACTTTATATTTTTGCTTTGTGATTTTATTAATTTAGCACAGGGTAGAAT
Organism: Aphis glycines; assembly: GCA_009761285.1. Lineage (NCBI taxonomy): Eukaryota > Metazoa > Arthropoda > Insecta > Hemiptera > Aphididae > Aphis > Aphis glycines. The sequence goes on from VYZN01000019.1 coordinate 1,925,756, forward strand.
TGTTGCATGTTCATGTTCGTTCTAATAAATTTATAATAAAAAAAAATAGTATTTTTGTTAAAACTAATTTTTCATTCACATTAAAATTATATAAAATTTTATTGTGTATCTGGTTTAAATTTTATATTTATAAAATTTAGATCTTGCAAGACACACTTAGATGCTTAAATAATTAGGAAATGAGAATTAAATGAACAAAATTTCTTAACATCTAACACTGCAAAAGGTATAAGAGCTACTTTAAACTCAACAATTGATATTATACCATATTTCATAGAAGTATATAATGTTTCATATGTGTTTACTGGGAAAATTACACAAAATAATTTAGAAGTATGTTTATTATGAACTACAATTAAACATCAAGTATTTGTTGTTATATTTACACTATTCATAGTTATGGAATATTTTTTTAGAAATTTTTTGGTACCATTCGTCAAACTGCTGGTGCTAATGACCATCCCGGGACCTCAATATTTTTGCAACTATCCAAAGAACTACTGTCTATTTATAGTTTACTAAAACCACTTAAATTTGGTAATTGCACTATTGAACCATCGGATGATGCTAAGCCTTTGATTACAATTAGTGAAATAAAACAAATTTTCAATAATAAAAATAATCCATCAGCTTTAGATCTAATAAAAAAGAAAATGTATGGTCTAGTGAAAGTTGATGATTGGGAATTATCAAATGTATTCGAACATGATTATAGTCTTTCCCCAATAAAAGAATGCTTAATATACTACTTAAAAAATATGAATTTTAACATTTTATAATAATAATATTAAAATAAATTCGGTACTCCAATATAATATATATACCCTATAACGTATAATAGCAAACTCATTTATACTTCACAGAAATTATATAAATCATAACTCATATTATAATAAATTATTTTTCTTAAAAAATTAATATATTATTAACAATGATTAATAAGTAGTAATATAATAGTATTATCATTAATTTAATATCAATCACTTATATCACGTGGTAAAATAATATCAGACAAAATTATTATAATCTATGGTGACTAAATAATATAAACAATGAATAGTGAATATCACTAATCAATGTGGCATGCGCATTATGTTAAAATCATGGTTTAAATCAGGGATGGCCAACCCGCGGCCCGCGTGCCGCATGCCTTAGAAAATTTTGCGGCCCGCGACATTTTCAAATATTCACAAAAAAAAAAAAATTATTTTTGCGCTGATAGAATATTCTGGAATGCCCATCTGTATTATTAAAAACGTAATCGCAACAAAAGTAATAATTCTAATCTAATCTGATAAAAATATATACGAGTAGACACCAGCATATAGCAATTAATTGCATTGTTATAAAATAATAATAATAAATAATAATTCATTTTGTTTATTTCAAATAATTAATACACCAAAACTTATTTTATAATAATAATTAATTTTGTTCATAATGTTTACTCCATTTTTTTTTTGTATTGGGGCAAAATACTTTTATTTTTTTATATGTGGCCCGCAGGATTGTAATGTATTTACAAAGTGGCCCGCAAGATCATTTGGGTTGGCCACCCCTGGTTTAAATGAATAAATGATTTGTTTTTCTTTCCATCACGATTATCAGCATTTATTCAACATTGTGTACCTTTTTAGTATTTACTACTACTCCTAAAAACTATAGGCTCCCGCAATGGTGGACATTAACTTGTTAAAAAGTTTATTTATTTTAACTTAACTAGTTGGTTATTTTAATTTTAAACTTATTAACTTATTCAGTTAAAATTTATATTGTTCTAACTTAGCTTTTTATAGTTAATTATCATTATTGTACATCAAGTTACAACCATATAAAAAAAATCGATTTGGTCGAAAACTGGTTTTGCGTAAAAATTCCCTTTTTTCCGTCAATTTTATTTTTTGTTTTTCCTAGATTTTTTTCAAAATCTGTTGGAAAATGTTTACTTTTGACCTCTATAATGCAACAAGGATATTCATTTTGTCATCGTAAACTACCCCCGAAATTTAAAATTAAAACATTATTTCGACTAGTTATGCTGTACACACACACACAAAAAAAAAACACACATCATTGTAAAATCAATACATTCATCATTCCGTTCAGAATCTAAAACGTGAAAAATTTGTATATAAGTAAAATAAGTTGAAAATGTCATTTTTTTTTCATAAATACGAGTTAAAACCACTAAAACCACTGTACTAAATGATTACAACTGCTTTGAACAATTTTTATACAAAACTTGTAACGAGAAATATACGGCGCTCCCAACAACTATGCGATACAGCGCGCCCCGTCGTTAACGCAACAACTAATATTACAACATTTCGTGATCACCGCGTACATATTTGTCACCATAGATGGCGCTTATGAACAGCACGCTTTAATTTGTTGCTGTGGCCGCGATTCGATTTGCATATTAAATCCAATATATGCAAATCGACTCGTCATTACTATTAAAACGCTTACACCTTATATCAATACGCCACGGAAAAACCATGTATACACCAAATCAGTGATGTAAAAGCCAATCAAACATAACATGCCAATCAGGAACACTGTCTGGATAATTCGGACCAGGCAGTGTACAAGTATGGGTCAATTCTGACCATGAAAATCGAAATAGTCACACGTTTTTCGTCCGAACGTATTCAGTGTAAATCGTGGTGTCCGAGATAATTCGCCGTGTTTCCCCGTCATCGCTCGCTAGTGCCGCCGCGTCTCCTCCTCTAACCGTCTTGCCACTCGCGGAGTACGCGCTGTACCTATACCCTCTGTGTACGGAATACGTCTGCACGTATCATACCTGCACGGTGCGGGGTACAGAGCGTACAACACCAGTGTGGTAAGAACCGCTCACCCTCCCTGCCGTTGTGTACGGAATACGTCTTTACGTATTATACCTGCACACGGTAGTGGGAACGTCACTCCACCACCTCTCTTCTGCCTCTGTCGGGATACGGTTCACCGTATGTAACACCAGAGCGACAGAGGGAGGTTGTTCCCTGTTAGAACCTGTGTACGGAGTACGCGTATGCGTACTTATACCTGCCAGGATCTACGGGTGTGGTGTGACGGAGCGTGGATGGACGGAGACCGACGGTACTCCGTAATGTAGTATGTCTTGTCTGAGCCGACGACCGTAAAAACCGAGTCCGCAGACAGTCGTAAGAATAGCCGAAGCTTTGAGGTACAATCTGCCCCGTAAAACTGAGCCGCCACCGCCCGAGTTGAGCCGCAGGATACGCTGTGCCAATCTGTACAGCTGTCGTGCTACAAATACCACTGTTCCAGCCGCCGGAGCCATACAAGTCCAGTGCCAGATACTAGATCATCGGAAACCGTGAGTCAAACTGCGAGAATAAAAATCAGTATTGTATGTAATATTTTATTGTCAGCCTGCACGGCATTAAGAATAAATACCAAAAGAAAACATTGTTAAGATATTATTTATTTAATTTTTGTACGATATTAATAAATCAATTAAATAAACCAAAACACATATTAATTTCGTTACAAACTTTTACTCATGACGATATAAGATTGTAGAAGAATCTTATCTTAATATCCAAGTCATGCAATGTTATCGCATGCGCCTGTTCATTTTACCAATATTTTTGTATTAAAGTTGTTTTATTATTATTATATTTTCCGGACAACTCTGGTGATCACAATATTATATTATTATTGTAATCGTTGCACAACATTATTCGCTTGTGACTTATTACGGTAGGTACCTATATAAGTATTACAGTTGTGTTCTGATATAATTATTGCCATTTAAAAAATAATAATTTCTTTGTAACTAAATAAAATTTAAATTTTAAGTTTCTATAATGCCTGGTAGTACTTGCCAATATTTTAACTGCGGTAAATCCTCCAGTAAATTTCCAAATTTAAAGTTTTATCGTTCTCCAAATGGCAATAGATTAGAAACGTGGAAAATTAATTCAGGTATACCTACACGTAAATTTTTTATATTTATTATTCATACCAGTTTTATGAACATATTTAAATTTTATATAATTTTAAATTTAGGAAACATAAAATTATTTTCGATCGATGATGAAAAGTGTTATAATCGGTTAACTTTATAAATATTCTATTTTATTGTCTAAACAGCAGAAATTTATTGAGTGACAATTCATGTAATTGTGCATTAACCAATTCAGGCGTGATAAAACAATTTCTAGTTAAAGCAACAAATTATTTCAATGATCTTTTCAAAATTAATGGTAAAGGCAAAGTAACTCGCCCACCATGCTTTAGCGCATTCACTCAAACTATAAACGGAGTTTTAAATTTTTTTTACGATAAAAAGAAAAATAATAATATACAGTGCCTACAAATAGATTAAATCAGGATACTCTAGAAAATAATTTTTCAATTTTCCGACAGAAAGGCGGATATAATAAAAATCCTACGGCGAGAACAATCAGAACTTCATTTAGAAGCACATGTGTGTTTTCCTTAATCACTTCAAAAGGTACTAACTGTGAAATAAGTCAAAACATAGATGATCCTGCATTAGTACAAGATTTTATTACACCTGACAAAACCATTAATGAAGGGTCAGAATCTGGTTCGGACACAATATCCTCGTCTTCATCTTCTTCGCCTTTAAAAATAATATCTGAAAAATGTGACACGAAGAAAATAAATGAAACTATTAGGTTAGAAGATTGCTCTGTGACATATTTTTCAGGATACCTGGCTAATAAATGTACTAAAAAATTTAATTGTATCGACTGTAAGAGGAATCTAATAATAGATAAAAGTTTGAACGACAAGAATCAAATACTGTTAATTCATAAAAAATATTCTGATATCGAAAAACATACAGGACTTATGGTGCCGTCGGATTAATTAAATCATGTAATTGATCGTACTTTGACTGTATTTGAAACAATATTTTAAAAATTTAAACACAAAAAAAAATTAAGATCGAATTTATTAACAGTTGTAAAACAAGATGAATTAATATCAAACTGGATTGACGTAAAAAATAGCAAGTGCTTGGATCATTACGTTTTTATTTTATAAAAATTATTAATATGTAAAAATTTTAGGACTTCAAAAACATTTTCAACTACGTCTCACCAAATTAAATTAATAAAATTATTAAAAATTCTGAGTAATATTTAGTTATAACTTTTAAGTGTACCTCTATGTAAATTTAACGTGTAATTATTTTACTGAACTTTAATTTGGTAACTTCTTGATTTTAATAATTATTTTTTAAATTGATTATGTTAATCAATTATATACAATGGTTACATACAATTTAAAAATGTTAAATGAATTATTATGAATAAAAAATAAACAGTTTAATCTTTATTTTATTAACTTTCCTTTTTAAAACAATATAATATTATATATTTTTGGTAATATTATAATATACTATGTGAGTATGTGAATGTGTTTTAAAGGAAACAAAGTACTAACTGTCAAAATATATACCTTTTCCGCTTCACATTCTTGTACAGCTGAGATAATATGTAATGTCTTCTCTATATTACACTATGGGTTACACGAGAATACTCATTAACTCATTCAAAAAATTAAATAAAATTAATTAAGTTTTTGTCTTTCCATGAAATTCGCATACGCAATAGTGCTCTAAAATTATCATCATTATGATCAGGTTCAAGCACATTTAAATCAATAGGACGCGAATCATTTCACCCTCGAAGTGCAAACTCTTGTCGGCCATAACTGTTTGTATAATTGGAATGATTTTTTTCTATTTTCAGAAATTTGTAGAGCTTTTGCGGAATCTAGTTGTTGTCAAATATCTGTTTGAACTTTGATATACCTATGTGTTAATACAATTTTCACCGAGTATTACACTATTTTTATGAAACTGTAGTGTTATGATGGGAAAAAGTTTCGATACCTTTTTTCCTATTATTAAATGGTTTATTAACTAACATTCCAAATTGTTGATGATTCCCTTTTCCTCCAATATCACTGGCAAATAAAAAACCAAAAGTACACATTGCTCCTTGACCACCTATTGTTGTGTAAGCAAGTTAAGAAAATCGTTTAAGCCCGTTAAACTGAAATTTTAAATTTCTTTTTCAAATCATGGGAAATTTATGTTTTATCGGGTGTTCATTTATTTACTAATAATTTATACTTTAATTCATTACTTACTGTTGAGGCCTAATAATAATAATAAGACGACGCCGCCGCTGCCGGCCGATCACACACACACACTCTCACGCGCGCCGTCCGTTATTTTTGTGTTATGTTCCTATGTTATCTTAATATTTTGTCATTGTGAGCTATATAATATTTTAATTATGCAACGACATGGTATCGTCCGTCGTCCGTTAGATATTATTATAATTAAATAATTATTGTTCCGTTCTTCAGCGTTGACCAACTCAACTTACGTGCGCTAATCGCTGCGTTTAGTAACTATTACAAAATTATATGTTCGCGTACCGAAAATCGACACCCTTTTATATATTGTTTAGTGTGGATGTGAATCGCAACTATTTTTCAAATTAAATTACCCGAATACTGTGAGGTATGACATGGTTACTTCAATAATGCCCATTTTGAAAAATAACAACGTAGTCATTTTTTTGTTTACTGGACAACGAAGAAAATTGTAACAACTATGGTATTTCCTACCTCTACAACAGTTCATACTTTACAGGGTACAGGTATTTTGTTACAGTGGTGGCTGTTATGGAGTAATTACGTTTTTGTGCGTCACCTCGTTATTTTTCTTGTTTTCCCTGGAAAATACTCGACCATTTTTTTGTGTGGAGTATACTTATTGATCCGTTTACTGTAACTGCGTTGATTGATGCAACCCGTGTCGAATTTCGTTTGTTTTTCGGGTCGGAGCCATTAGCGAATGTTAGTATGGGTTTAGGCGAACTAAGTTAACCACGGATACGATCGAGGACGTTCTAAGTGTAGCCCACGGAGCTGCGCGTGGTCCGGTGAGGATAGGCACATGTGCGTACTCATATCTTTGGACGTTAAAAACGCTTTTAATTCGGTGCGCTGGAGCCTTATCGATGAAGCGTTGCGAAAGTTTGTGGTCCCGGAATACCTTGTACAAGTACTGAGGTCAAGGTCATACATGCACGCCAGAAGCTTGATCGTCAATGAGGACTTGTGTTTGCCCGTAACGTGTGGTGTCCCGCAGGGATCGGTCCTACGGCCTGCATTGTTGAACATATTCTATAACTGTGTTTTAAGACTCCCGGTACGAGAAGGCGTCTAGCTCGTAGCATTCGTGGACGATGTGGCAGTGGTTGCGGTTGCTCATAAAGCGGAGCTAATAGAGCAGCTATTGAACCCCAAGCTGGAAGAAATCGCTAGCTGGATGTCCTCCAATGACATCTAATTGGCACCAGAGAAATTGGAGTGCGTGACCCTGACTAACAAATATGTTTATCGTGCTCCGATGTTGTCCCTTCAAGGATGCAAGATCCCGGCGAGGAGCGCAATCGATACCTGGGTGTCGTTTAGGTTCGTTAGGTTATCGTTTGTGATCACGTGAGCTCTGCGCCTGCGGGGACCAAGAAGGATGCGACTGTACTTGGGAGGCTTATGTCTAACGTTGGCCCATCGCAAGCAAAGCGGCGCCTGTTGATGAGCGTTGTCCACAGTCGGTTGTTGTACGATGCGGTGGTCTGGTGTGAGTTAGTACTGAAAATTCATAAATGTAAGAATCTTCTCATGCAGGCACAGAGATGCGTTGCGCTGAGAGTGGCAAAGTGCTACCGTACCACTTGGACATGGCTTCCCTGGTGCTAGCCTGGATGCACCCGGCTTTTATGGTAGCGGACGGAGAAGGAGGACTGCGGCTTCAAAGTTAGCCAGTTCTGCTTTAACTAAGCGGGACATCACGGCCGAGATTGTTCAACGCTGGCAGGCTCAATGGGAGTCGACTCCTAAGGCTGCATGGACGAAACGCTTTATCCAAGATTTGTCCAGGTGGTGGTATTGCGGACCGAGACTGGTTAGCTTCCACATTGCCCAAGCTCTCATGGGCCATGGTTGCTTCCAGCAATACTTGTGGTCTAAGGGTAGGGTGCACAGTCTAACCTGTGTCCACTGCTCAGTGGAGATAGATGACCAAGAACTCACAATATTCGTCTGCATGTTGTAGAACGACGAGCGACGTGAGTTGGTGCAGTTCTTGGGCAGACATGCTCATCCAGAGGATGTGCTGGATTTCCTGTGTGACTCTTTACTTGCTGAGCTTCCTCCGGACCCTCATCAGAGAACGAGAGTCCTCGATACTGCCAGCGGATGCATGATGTTGTTTATACAGATGGTAGAAGACATAATGGGCCTGAAGAAGGAGCTGAAGGTGAGGCAGCGTGTGGAGGTGGCCGCTTGACCAGTCTGATGGAGCTTTCCAATTGTTTATATATTCCTTGGTTAAGTTTTGTTTGTTGTGGGCTAAATGGTTAACTCAGAGTAGTTAGAAGCCCCCATTTGTTGTATTTATGTTAGCATGTTTGTTATTTTGTTACTAAGTCTAATTGAATTTAACTAATAAATAATGCTGGCATGGAGGCAGCAATGGGGAAACCTACGTCCCTCCCTGTTTCGTGATTTAAAACGGAGAAAAAAAAGGGTACAGATATTTTAAATATACCTAAAGACTGCATTGTATACACATCATCAACAATATTAACACCACTAAAAGAAACGAATGGTACAGTGTTCACAGATTATTATCCGGAGTTTAACCTTGTTAATTAAGGCCAAATAACAAATAAAATAAAAATAATCCAATCATCAAATATATCTTTTACTTATCAAAATTACAAATACCCAGCGCCCCCACCCATATGTAAATTGGTCGGGAGTACGATCAGTTAAATATAAGATATCTAGGGAGAGTCGTAGGACCCTATAGATATATAATTACCGTAGCCAGGGGTAGATTTTAGGAACTTAAATGTATTTATGGTAGCTAAGAACTCGGTTTTAGTTATTATAAAGTTTTATTATAATATATTAAATGCTTACAAAATAATAATGGGTACTCACAGCTAGTAAACAAGGTGACCATATCGTCGTCATACGAAGTTCTGTAGTACTTTGTGTATTCTGTTCTAAGGTGAACTGCCTACTTGATACATGGTGTGTAATGGCCATAGCCTTATTATTATTACTAGTGTGTGAGTGTGTGTGTGTAAATGTATCGGTCAGTAATTTTTTATCACATACATAAGTATTATATACTCATGTAACAAATATGCATAATTCGAATAAATTAAATAAAATTGAACATTTAGTTGAAGAAAATCATAAATCTATTCAATTAAAAGAAGAACAAACAGAAAAGGGGGAATTAACGTGTTTAGACATAACAAAGCATATGATAAAAGCTGAAGTTACTTGTTTTGCTAATATAGCCCACTTGAAGCACTGTTGGTCTGAGTTTTGTGGATTGATTACAGCTTTTTTCTTTTCGATGAAGTCCGGCAACGTTTCGGATGTTGAACACCATAAGCTATGTGCAGAAACACAGTGGCGTAACTAGGGGGGGGGGGGGGGGGGGTAAGGGGTTACCCCCCCCCCCCGAAATTTTTCCGAGGCTTAGTGTTATGTTTTTTAGCCGCCGTAGTTAAAAACACATAAAAAGTAGTAAAATAAAAGAGGCAGTCTACGACAATTAATCCGCTAGTGCTCATCAACAATATTGCTCTATATTACCATTGTTCTGTGATATTACTCTATGCACCGGACCCGGCCGGTTGGTGACGGGGTATGGTCAATGTTATACATAATTTGTTTCACTGAAAATGGTCACACTGTAAAATGAGGCATTGGTAGCGTCAATATTTATCGATACGGCGCGGTGCCTTTATGATACTCTATGTAATATACAATTCATCACGTCAGATAAAATCGAATTTGATAACAATATTATGATCTCGAATCTCGATTAAAACTGAGTACACCGTGTAGTCAGTACGAAAATTAAAACTATTTTATATCCATTGTTCATTGTTTAGTTAAAGGTAAATTATCACAATCATAATAATTTATACAAATGGCAAAACGAAAAATAAATGATTTTTTCTTTACAAAAACTCCAAAAATCATCAAAGAAACTACCAGTAATATTGTTACATCACCATTCAAAGAAGATGAGTGTGTAGTAGAAAATAGTTCTGTTTCAATGATGGTAAGTAATGTTTAAATTTAAAAAAAAATTTAATGTATAATTTCTCTTATAGTCTTATCTGCTTATGACTAAAATAATTATGAACAGTCCAGCATGTAGGCATGCAGCCAATAATATTTTTCAAAGTAGATGATAAATATATTACATTTTTTTTTTTTAATTATGATTGCTTGAATTTTAAAGTACCCTAATATTTGCTAATTATTATTTATTGCTTTGCTTCAAACTAGCCAAGCACTTGTGATGTTGTTAATGCAGTTGAAAAAAATATAGAAAATGACATATCATTTTATGTTGGAAAGAGAGTGTGTATAGTATAATAATGAGTTTTTTGTTTATTGCTTATTAGTACTTATTAAGCTTTTGGTGCTTTTTATTTTAGTTGTCTGAAGATGAAAAAATTACAGCATTGGCAAAGCTTAAGCATCCCACTCCAGACTATATTTTTCCTAAAACTGGAAAAAGAAATCTGAAATGTCAAATTGCATGGTTTTTTCAATTTAAATGGCTTCATTATTCATTTGAGCAAAATGGTGTGTACTGTAAAACTTGTTTATTTTTCAATCCAAATGATGGTGTAGGTAAAGGAGGACATCAGAATCTAGGAAAATTAGTATTAGAAAAATTTGACAACTGGAAGAAGGCGTTAGGTGATAAAGGATACTTCAAACTTCATTCAGAAAGTGATTATCATAAAACATGTCAATATCGTTATGATCATTTTTTGGCAGTCAAATCGAAAAATGTTGATTCAATAAATATTCAAATTAACACTATGCTTAAAAAAGAAATTGAAGCAAACCGGTTAAAGGTTATTCCAATAGTAAAAACAGTTATATTTTGTGGAAGGCAAGGTATAGCCTCAAGAGGCCATAGGGACAGTGAAATGTTATTAAATGCTAATGAGAATATTAATGAGCCTGAATGTAACGATGGAAATTTTAGACAGTTACTTCGGTTTCGAATAGATGGTGGAGATGAATATTTAAAGAGTCATTTAACTTCTTGCGCAAAAAATGCAACATATCTGAGCTGGAAAATACAAAATGAGATACTTTCTGCTTGTAATAATCTTATTTTACAAAATCGTGTATGTGCTGTAAACAAAGCCAAAGGGTTTTCTGTATTGGCTGATGAGACCAGTGACATCTCCAATAAAGAACAGCTCACCATTTGTGTGCGTTATGTTAATTTAGAACAAAAAAAAATTAGAGAAGATTTTTTACAATTTGTGGAAGTTACTGATGTAAGTGGCAAAGCATTAGCACAAACTATACTTCAAAATCTTGAGATCATGGGACTCGAACTGAATTACTTAATTGGACAAGGGTATGATGGAGCGGCGGCTATGTCCGGGAAATTTAATGGAACACAAAAACATATCAATGATAAATATCCAATGGCTTTGTATATCCACTGTGGAGCACATTGTTTAAACTTGGCTATTTCGTTTAGTTGTAATATAACTGATATTCGAAACTGTATGGGCACAATGCAAGCTATATGTAACTTTTTTGGCTATCCTAAAAGACAAAATGTACTCAAAATATCAATTCAGAATGAACTACATGAATCAAAATTGAAAAAACTAAAAAAGTTTTTCCCTACAAGGTGGGTTGAGCGACATGACGCTGTACTTGTGTTTCATGAACTTCAACCAGCAGTTGTGGATGCACTTAATGAAATATCTACTTGGAAAGATAATGAGACTTCTGCTTTAGCTAACCAACTTAGTTCCTCCATCCATCAATTAAGGTTTCAAGTAGCCTTATTGATATTAGTAAAAGTATTTTCAATAAGTGCTCCTTTAAGCAAATTTCATCAAACTGAAAACTTAGATTTAGAATCTGCTCTAGAATTTGCTGATAAGACTCAATCAACTATAAAACAAATCCGTGATAACGCTAATGCTGAGTTTGAAAAAATATTTAAAGAAGTAGAGGATGTCTGTAGTAGTTTTGATATAACTGTTAGTGTTTCAAGAACAACAAGTCGACAAAAAAATAGGAGTTATGTTATGAATAATAATCCAATAGAATATTATAGAATCTCAACATTCATCCCATTTCTTGATAATTTTCTTGAACAACTACACGGACGATTTCTTGAACATAGGGCCAAACTAAAAAATTTCAACTGCTTATTACCTAAGACCAGCAAACAAATATCTGAAGAAACATTTGAGGACTTCAAAATTCTGTTAAATTTTTATACTGATATATTAAGTGACAGCATCAATTTGACTAGCTTAGAAATGAGTTATGGTGAACTTAAACTGTGGTATAACAGTTGTGCATTCAAATCACCAAATTTGTCGTCAACAATAACAGAACTATTTTTCCATTGTAATCCTGATTTTTTTCCTTTAATCTCAAAGTTATTGCAAATATTAATTACACTGCCAGTCACAACAGCTGCTGGAGAGAGGTCTTTTTCATCCTTGCGTCGACTTAAAAATGATCTCAGAAATACTACTGGTCAAATGAGACTAAATGGATTGACAGTCCTCAATATACACCAAGATATTAATGTTGATCCATCAATGATTATTGATGAAATGGCTAAAACTTCAAAACGGAGACTCAATCTTAATTTATAAGTGTTTTTTATTCATAATATGACTATTTCTATACTTATGACTTTATTATTTTATTTCTTGTTATGTATGATGATTTATAAATGATATATTAACATTATTTATGTAATAAATTATATAATTAACCATACAAGATTTTATCTTATGTATATATTATATTGTACTAATGCAACCCCCCCCCCTAAATTTTTTTTCTAGTTGCGCCACTGCAGAAACATATGTATCATCCTCTTCATCATCATATACTGATACAGTACTCTCTAAGTACGTAATTCGAATGCTATATGTATATATATATATTTAAACATTAAATTAATATTTAAAAATAATCGTAATATAGTTGACATTCTAAGATTCTTATACATATATTCTCAACATACCTATATGGCTATATAGTATAAAATATGCAATATAAACCTACTAATAAAATATTATATATTTATATGTACAAATAACATCGGGAAAATTATAAAACGTATTATTTATATTTTTATATTGTTTACTTTTTCATATTATTATTATTTAGGAATTGCACTAGTCGTCGAATTGTCGATATAATGTATGTTTTTGAACAAATACAAAAAAGTAAACACGCAGGAAGTTTTGGTTGCTCATTCTTAGACATGCAATTTTTATCCGAAAAACGTTACGGATTCAGATCTTCATATATTTTTCAATGTAAAATGTGTAATTTAAAATCTTCGTTTGAATCTGAGAAAAGTGAACCAGAAGATTTTATTTCCATAAATCAAGCTATAGTTAGTGGGACAATTGCAGCTGGTATAGGCTATACACAACTTGCTGAAGTACTTGTTTCCGCTGATATCTCATGTATGTCAAACACAACTTATAATGCAGTTTTATTGGTTATGAGTGAAAAAATACATAAAGCGGTGTTGAAAGAAATGCAAATAGCAGGCGAAGAGGAAAAAAAATTGGCAATAGCGGCAGGCGAAATTGACCATGATGGTACACCAATGTGTACCGTCGTAGCAGATGGCCAATGGTCAAAGCGTAGTTACAAAACGAAGTATGATGCTTTGTCTGGTGTTGTAAGTAGTATTAATAAGTCTTATAAACATAATTAATAAAAAACATATTTTATTGAATTTTTATAATTTTAGGCTACTATAATTGGGTATAAGACTAAAAAAATATTATTCATTGGTATTCGAAATCGATATTGCGTGATTTGCCAGAGATTTAAAAATAAGAAAACCGAAGGTTCTACTAACCATACATGCTTTATGAACTGGTCAAAAGGAGCAACTACCATAGAAGCAGATATGGTCGCTGAAGGTTTTAAAAAATGTGTAGAAATGCATGGGTTAAAATATAATAAATCAATTGGTAAGATAATTATTTATATTATTAATTATTATAATTATAGTATAAGTAATGCAGTAGTTAAGTTGTGAATCCTATTCAAATATTTGTTAAAAAACTGGATAAACATTTGAAATTTGATAAAAAAAAAAATTATATTGTATTAGAATAAAAGTTATTTCATTTGTAAAAAAATTCAACAGATACATTATAAATTAAATTTTAATAAAAATTTACCAATTTTACCGTAATTTTACTCAGTAAATGACCAAAAAAATTTTTTACGTAAAATCCACGTCACTAGTTTTTATTTTAAAGGAGATGGAAATTCTAGTGTTACTAAAAGGCTACAAGATATAATGTCATACGGTCCAAAATTTTTTATTGAAAAAATTGAGTGGCGTAACCATTTATTACGAAATTATGGCACAAAATTGACAGGGATAGTAAAAAATACGAAATATCCAATTTCAATTAGGAACCATATAAAAAAAAAATCCCGTACGATTTCGAAGTGCCATAACTAAGGCCATGGATTACCGTAGCAAGTTGCAATATAAGACAAAAGAAGAGAAAATATTTGGTAAGCGAGTTTATTTTCCATGCAAAATAATGTAAAATAAAAATGTATAATTAATAAATACCCAGATTTACGAAAATATATCACAAATAGTTTTCGACATATTCTTGGTAACCATAGATTATGTGAACCGTATTTTTGCAATGGTCCTAAGCCAAACGAAATTAATTATATTGACGAAGCTCTGACTACTGGTTTGTTAGAATTTATTCAAATAGTAAACCGCTTAGCAAATAATACTGAAAGTTTATTGATGAACGTTGACAATAATATTTGTGAACAATTTAATAGCATCATAAATAAACACCTTTCCGGCAAACGAATAAATTTTTCACAAAGACATAATTACAATGTCCGAGTAGAAGCAGCTTTACTATCTCACAACACATCTGGAAAATACGTACGTACTATTCATAAAACATTAGTTCAAGATAAAAGTCCTGGTGAGAAAATAAATAATTATAATATAGACTATATATGTATTATGTACATTTTGGGAGAATTTTAATTGAATGCGTAGATTTCAATTTTCAATTCTACAGCAAATAGATAATTATAATGCAACTTATAAATTATTTTATATGATAATTTTGACGTTTTATTTTTTTAGGAGATGTTGGTAAAAAGTTCATAATTTCAAAAGAAAAGAAAAATGATCAGAGAAGAAGACGTATGTTATTTAATAAAAATGTACCTAGAAACACTAAATATTACGGTCCGGACGCTGATTATGGGTTAGCCGAACCTTTAGAAAACGACGAACCCTTTGACTATGACGAATATAACTTAAATTTTTAAACACATTATGTATGAATATGTATCAGCGAAATACTTTAAAAGAAGAAACTCGAAGTCAATCAAATTCTAAGAAGTGGCACATAGAAAGACGAAAGAGATTAACTGCCTCAAATTTTGGACGCGTATGCAAACAAAGAGCCACTACATCATGTAAAAATCTGGTATATGATTTAGTATATAGAACTTTTAATTCAAAGACTACGGAATATGGGAAAGCAATGGAATCTTCGGCAATTGCGGATTTCGAAAAAACTATGTTTTTAAAAGTTAAGCCATGTGGATTATACTGCGATTTAGAATACCCATTTTTGGGAGCCAGTCCAGGTAATATTAAAAATATACTTATTTATAATAATGCATTATTACCAATGTTTTTTATTAAAAAATAATAAACAATAAGAATCATTAGAATCATTTAATATTCACCTAGATGATTCTAGATACATTTAAATTTAATTAATCATAAATAAACGTCGAATGATATTTCGTTAATATTTTTTATGAGCGTATTTTAAATTCATGTAAAACTCATCAAAATTATTAAATTAATGATAGAAAATTAATTAATATCAATATAAATGTAAAATAGAAAATATTGACAAACCATCTCCGATCAGAATCGTTTTTCGTATACAATGATATCTATCATTGCATTCAAGTTTAACCCACTCGACCCCTACTATACAGCAGAGCTCGACTTTCCTGGTTTTTTTTATATTAGTTTTTCTTCAAAATATTGTTATTAGTTTTAAAAATTCAGGTAGTTATTTAATAGAATTTGAATTCAATATATATTTTGTAAAAATTGTATAGATGGAGTGATTGATGATGACACTATTATTGAAGTTAAATGTCCAATATCAGCTAAGGATTATGATAATTTTATTGATGCTTTCAATGACAAAAAGGTATTTTGAATAATTTTTAGCTCATACAATAATTATTTTCTTTGTGGTAATAATTATGATTTATAATTATTTTATTTCTGTATATAGTTGTCACAATGTGAACTTTTTGATAAAAAATTAAAATTAAAAAAAAATAGCAACTATTATTACCAGATCCAAGGACAAATGCATATTTGTAAAAAAACAAAATGTTATTTTGTAATTTATATTAGCTATTGGACAAGTATCGAAAGAGTAGATTATGATGATGATTTTTGGCAGACTAAAATGGCACCAAAATTAGAAAAGTCAGTATTTAAATAAATGTAATGACTGTACAAAACTTAGCATACAAACTAATGTACATTTATAATTATATATTTAATTAATATAATATTACGGTTTTATATCGTTATTATAGTTTTTATATGAACTGTCTACTGCCGGAATTGATCAACCCACAATTTGGAAAGAGGTTACTTGTTTTCGATATAAAAGACCCGCGGTGACGACTGTAAAAAATTTTGTTACTACATTTCATTATATTAAATAATCAATAAATTATTATTAAAAAAAAAAATGTCTAGAAGTGTTTAAGTACACATACAATATGCATAATATACATAAACTTTTGTTATTATTGAAAAAAATCCTTGTTAACTACACTACTACTTTCAACTTTGCCTACTGTCTACTAGTAGCTTGTGAGTTTAAACCCAGCAGCGAGCGCGCCGCGTGAATAGAATTGTATATGGGTGAGATACATTTTTAACTACAAAATAATTATAACAATTAAATTTGATAAATTTAGGAGAATAATCAACTATCGTACGAAAAGTGCTTCAGGTTACCTAAAGTTAAAATGTAAAGACCCAACATGGTTACTAAAAAATGTATTTACTCATAATAAATTATTATTTTATGCGTATTTTAATTACTAATAAGGTTACAAATGTAAATCAAGCTATCTGCTTAAATTTGTTGTATTTTATGTATTGATACACATATTTAAGTAAACAGGAGCTTTCATTAAAAAGTAAGTCTAGCGAGGATCGAGCGCGCGGAGTAATGGTACGTGCATTAGAAATACACGGGTGATAATTTACGCAATGGCCAATGCCAATATTGTATGTACCCGGTCAACTAGACTGTTCATGAAATAATAATGCACCTCTCCAGCGAGTACGCCGCGTAGGTCTGCCACGGAGACAGTAGGCGTGGTTACGTCCGGCTGCAACAGCGGCAATACGGCGCACAACGCCATCTCTGGAGCGTTGTATACGTAACACTTTTACTGTTGCACACTCTTAACTCGCAAGTGATTAAATATATTTAACGTATTTAAAAATCAAATAAAACTAACCTGTATTAGCGTCTAGCATTTCATATGCATCCATTGCGAGCATATAAATATCGTCATCAGATAACATGTTTGAACCACCAGCTGGTATATCTGGAACAGTTATTTGCGGTGCTACCTGTATATCTTCACGTGCGGCGGATCGACGATTTGCAGGAACGATAACGATTCCTTGAAAAAATATTGCTATTGAATGATGAAAAATAATATTATATAAATACATATCATGAACATTTTTATGATGTTTAAAAAGACCTGACTTGTATTTAAATGTTGACAGACAGATAGTGCATGGGAAGTGTATACCGAGATGAGATTTTTTATAAACCGATAAATTACGCTTCGCGTTAAAAACCGATAGGCACTTTTCGCATTTAAACATATTTAAAATGTTTAAAGTAAAAACGAAAAAATAAACACTTTAATAAAGGCGATGAAACGCAGAGATAAAAGGTACGATATGGTCGTCTTGAACAGACTGAACGTACATCGATGGGTAACGGATCAAGTGTCTTGGAATTTAAACCACGGGTAGGTAAAATATTATATAAGTATGATAATTGTGTATATCACTATAGATTTCTGACTATTTTGGGGATCAATGAACAAAGTATCGATAAAATTCCTGAAACTGACCTGCACGTGTTAAGAATAGACTGGTTGGGACAGGCCATTCCACTAACAATAAAAGACTATACCGTCAACAATAATAGTGTTTTTCGAACCAATAGATAAAGTCTCGTAAAACTCAGCGACGTATTATTTAATTTGTAATACGTTTTATATAATATAATTTCATGTGATTGATATTACTTACCTAAAAATATTTACCACTCTTCTTCATCATCAACATCCCGAAAAGATAATTTTTTATGTACATAATATTTTACATTATCATCATAGTCTATATTATTAACATCTAAAATTAAACGACTAATTTTTTCGTTTTTACTAATTCTAATTTTTTCTTATCATCTAATTTTACACCTAAATTTAAATTTAAACTTATTATTATATTATTTACAATAATATTTAGATTATTTAGTTTATAAAATTTATGTAAAAAAATTCTATATATTAACTCCTCCCAGTAGTTTTTCCCAATATTAGAGTTACGTATTAAATAGTTATTTATTATTTTGTTAACCCAATTATTATGGTTAATCTCTAAAGTATAACGATTACAAACTAAACTATTATCAAGTAGATGGAGCTTCCATTTGGTGTGCCCATTGTCACAATGTAATTGATAGGCTTCTTCGAAGATTTCACATAGGAAAAATTCGATATCAAAGTTCGAGTATGTAGTTATATCCTCCTAACCATTGCGGTCTACCAATAAACTTATTATCTATAAATTTGTACCATCTCAAGTATTTTGTAAGATGGTACTTACTACAGAATTTTTTTTTCTTGACATACAATCTCTACATAGTAAATCTAAACTACATTCTTTACAAGTAACTTTAATTAGTTCTTCAAACGTAGTATTCAAATAAAAATGGAATACTTCACATACTAAAAATGTAAACAAATATATAAAAATTAAAAAGGTACTTACGTGTAATAAGATCCATGTTAAAAATATGATGTTGAAAATATTTTAAATTGGGATAAATTAAAAATAAATTATACTTCTTAGTATAGGATGTTTCTCCTTATCCGAAAAAAGAGCGACTAAATTCGAAAACTCTGGTTTTCGAAATCTCTGGGTACATTTGACTTAAAGAACCCAGGGTATATTATATGAATTAAATAAACTGAATTTAGAGTCTAGACAGACGGGTACTATTTTACCTATAAATTATATAGTAACATTTAAAAATGTTTTTAAAATAACTGACTTGTTTTTATTTTACACAAATATTATACAAAAAATTATACAAAGAAATATAGTACATTAAATAGTGTGTCGTCTTTTGGGTTGAGTTATTTTATTGTACTGTGGTCCATCGTTTTCGTCTGTACAGCTTGTCTGTGATGGAGGGGACATGGACGATACATCAGAAAGAATTTCCTAAAACATAAAATATTAAAATATATGTTTTTATGGAGTAGGTTTTGTTATATTACCTCATTAAATATAGTGTAAAATGATGGCGGTGAAAAAGGTTTCTCGTCGGAATATATATTGTTTGTAATACAAACAAGACTCTACATGCTTGTTATACTATAATTTTTCAAATATAAATGGTGATATACCGGTAATATGTGATAACATTTCTACAACAGGGATAGATAGCGTTATCTGATAACTGTTGAATATATGAGTACGGCAAAATGGTACAATAATATGATAATATTAGTTCTTCTGCGCATGTACGTAACCGTGATGGCGGGGCTACACAAAACAGCTGCGGGGACGGGGGTGACGTGTAGGGACGGCGGCGACGGCGGAGTTACACGGATACGTATCCAAGGATGAGGGTCTAGAACTCTCATTTTACACCTACTCATTATCTCAAAGTAAATGCCGATAAAACAAGGTGCGTGGCTTGTCTATTAACTTGAATTGCACGTCATCTATCAATCGGTAAACTATTTCAGGCATATAGTTGAAGCACAACGATGTAAAATTTTCACCGAGCATAAGCCACTAATATATTCTTTCACCTAACGCCGAGAAAAGATACCTTCTACGTAACTCAAACAATTGACATTTATCTCAGAATTTACCACAGACATTAAACACGTTAAAGGTGAACGAAATATCGTCGCTGATATTATATCACGTATTGAAGCCATGTCAGGATACAGATGATGAACTCAAACATTTTATTGATAACAGTTCGTCTTTATATTTAGAGAAAGTACCAGTTCCCGGATATCCAATATATATTTATTGCGACCCCTAAATCACCCCGACTAACGCACAACAGCTCACTTAATTTCAAAACTATTTTTGACCATCAAAAAAAAAGGGATTGCCGTTTTTGGCACGTGTCTGCCTTCACTGTCAACGATCAAAAATAAACTGACATGTCTCTGCCCAACTGGGAAACTTTGAAATACCTTCATGCCGATTCAGACAGTTCATATCGATATAATCGGTCCATTGCCGCCATCTCAGTCCTTCAGATATTGTCTAACGGTAATCGGTCGTTTTACACGTTGGTTAGAGGTGAATCCACTCGAACATATTACCGCAGAAGACGTATGCTGGGTTTCAAGTTTCGGGTTACAACTAACTGTAGTACTCAGTTTGTTTCAGCCACCTTGAAAAATAAACGTTTTGGTTTTACGCTTCACCCCATTACCAGTTGGCACCCTGCTGCAAACGGATCAATAGAATGAATGCATGAACTAAAGACAGACTTTATAACCAACGCCAAAGAATTGTGGACAAGATCACTGCCCCATCGTTTTTTTTGAAATACATTCTTCATTTAATGAAGACTTAAATACCATGTCAGCTGAACTCGTTTATGTGGAGCCTCTTAATCTTTCCGACAATTTATTTGAAGACAATCAAGAAAATAGGAGTATGAACGATCCTGCTAGTTTATTCGATCGTATTCGTATTATTATGAATGAAATTCGTCCAATGCCTGCATCTCGTAATTCAAGTCCAAGATCATTTGTTTTTACTGACCTCAAGGACTATTCACTAGCATTTCTCAGGAAGAGAGGTGTCCGAGTAGGTTAAGCACTATATCTACCCTATCAAGGCCCATTATGAAGTGTTTTCCTGGAATGAGAAAACTTTCATAATGAAAATTCGAAATAAATCATTTATGGTTAAGATTGATGAAATGAAACCTGCCTATCTCCCGGTGAACGAAATCTCAAATGAAAACCAGGACTATACTCCACCAGCTACTGCTCTGCATATGGCCTATCAATAAAAACCACCTAGAACCGATCCATCGTCATTGCCAAAACGCACATCTCGCTTAGGTCGCCGAGTAAGGTTCCAGGATATTTTTGACACCAGTTAATTCCACTACAAAAGGAGGTACTGAAACTGTAATATATTCTAGAACAGCGGTTCCCAAACTGTGCGGCGCGCCTCCCTTGGGAGGCGCGAGCTGTGTTATTTTGTCATAACGATAAAAATATTTGTATGTTTAAATACTATAACAACTTCGTTATTTATTTATTTACAGCAGGCGCAATTATTTTTTTTTAATTTTAGGGTGGCGTAAACTAAAAAAGTTTGGGAACCACTGTTCTAGAATATTCGACCGCTCAAGCATCAAGAAGTCACATGTGTCTACCGTAATGTTCTGTAAGGTATGCGGTGCCGCCGTCGATAACTCTGGAAGATTCGAAAACATATTTAAGCGATACATCTTCTCACCGTGTTGTTATCGGTTAAGGTTTATTAATTTACACCTACTTATACACCTTATAAAGCTACAAATGCAGTCCACTATACCCAGAATGTTCATATAAATTATTTTCTAGTTTTTTTTTTAAATATTTTAAAATGTATTTATCATATTAAATTTTTACAACCAAGAAACAAGTTACAATTTTCTGCAAGAAATCTTCATCAAAGTTTTAAAATCCTAAAATCAATACATTTATGAATAATGAATATACTTAGCATCACAAATCAAATTAGGAATATTGTTTTTCTAATTTAATTAATGTATTAGTTTTTGACTATAAATATTATTATAAACATCAAGTACTATAGCTATCAGAATCTTAAATAAAATAATGCAATGCTGTTTCTCTGTATGTAATGTTATGTAGTTTCGACATAAAATTAAAATTAGTATCTATCAAGTTAATTAACTACTACTAATAATATTTTTCATACCATTTTAAAACTACAATATTAAAATATTTTTTTACAATATTGTAAAAAAGGTAATATTATTATAATTATGGATTTTAATTGATAATAGAATTTTATATCTAAGTAAATTTTAAAAATTATTACAATTTATAGTGATTAATTAATTATAATAATAAATTATAGTGTATTATTAATGTCTATGTTAGTATCATCAACCTCGTCATCCCAAAAATCTTCAAGGGTAATATTATTCTGTAACATAATATAAAATACATATAACAATTTTAAATCGTTAAGATTATAAGCAATTTTCTACTGATATTATTCTATAAGTAAAATGCATAACTTATTCTAAAAATCAATAAAAAAAGAAAGAGTGGTCACTGGTCATGTGAGTCATGCTCTGTTATGTAATAGGCCACTATGATGGATGTATTAAACTTGGATCCAATGATAAATATCTTTGTATCATTGTATAATATTAAAATCGATTTTAAACGGGGATGATTTGGCAGCCTAGGATATAATTTCAAGTGGTTTGTGAAAAAGGTGGTTTATGCTTTAATGGCCTGAATACACCAAAATTTAAGTTCTTTTATAATTATTGTTAGCCCAACTTATGGAAAATCTTGTATTAAATTTTCAACTCTTAGCTACTGATACAAACATTTTTTTGAATCATACCTACAAAATAATTTGCAAACATTATGATTATAACGAACTTTTGTCATTATTTGAACTTAAAAAACCAATTAAATAAAAATTTGTCTATGCATTGTTAAGAGTTTTGAATTACAATAAAAATGACTTATAAGGAATCTTGTATTAGTTCTATTAATTTTCAAGTTTTTATGGGCAACCAACATTTTTTTTATCGACACTATAAATAACAATACTTAGAACATTTCAGTTGTCTATAAATAACTCAAAAAAGCCAATATATCTTGAAAATTTAACAGTAAATTATAGGTACTCATATAAATATTTGGTAAATATTTTAAGTATTTGTAGTGATAAGTATTTGAGTTACAACTATAAAAAAAAAATTGATTTGGTCGAAATCTGGTTTTGTATAATAATTCTCGTTAATAATAATTTTTTCATATCAATTTTTTTTGAAAACTGTTGTAAAAGTTTTTTTACCTCAATAATTTACTAAGGCCTTATTTGTCATCGCAAACCACACCTTATGTTAGAAATTGAAGCATTTTTTCACAAGTTATGTTGAACATAAAAAAAAACACATATCATTGTAAAATTATAGATGAAAAACCATTTGTGCTCAGAAACGTTTTTGGCTTATAATGATATAATAGGTTAATGAATAAATATTATAATGATGTATTATAATGTATTATAATTCGGTAAAAGATTTATTAATAATTCAAATAACACATTTACCATTTTCCATTATGCTAATACTTTATCTCATAAATCTTAAATAAAAACTTTTATTATTCTTACTTCAATTAACATAACTTAATATCTAATAATACATTAAAATTTTAAACCGATCTCAAATATTTGTATTTTAACTACTTAAAAGCTTCGGCGCCTCTACTAATATGTAACGTGGTCGGGGATGATCAGTTAAATATAGAATATTCAGGGAAGAAGTTAGTTTCTTATGAATATAATTTAATCGTAGCTCGGGAGCATAAATGGTACATAGGATACAAATAAATGTGAATTGATCCAAAATATTATTAATATATAAAGTTTAATTGTACTTATTAATAACGTGTACAAGCTGTAGGACAGTCTCGGAAGTCGGAATTCGTGGGCGCGTGATGTTAATCGCGGGGAACTACCTGTCTCTTACATATTCGTGTTTTGCCGTAGCTTTACAGCTTTACAATAATTAAACATGAAACCTCACAGGAAGGGATTTATGTATAATCAGCATTATAATATTATAGAATTTTTTTTTTTTGAAGTGTCGATTAAAAAATGTTGTCTTCCCCATAAAATTTAATACAAGATTCCTTATGAGTTTTTTTTATTGTAGTTATAAAAATCGTTCTTCACAATTTTTTTTATAAGGGTTTATTATTTATTTTTACGAATTATGTCAAAATCGCAAAAATGTGCATATTTGAAAAGCCATAAATTTTTTATTTTTATGTTTAAGGTTACAAAATTCAACACAAAGTTGTTAATAAGTTTTCCTTCAAATAACTACACAGAAAACCCAAAGTATCATTATAGAAAATATGTTATGAATGTCTAAATTTTAATTTTTTACGAAATTGAATTACGTAACGAAACGATTTATCCTCAAACAATTTTAAATCTTTGTTATTATTCAAAAAGTTTTAGTTGTAGATACTTGAAAATTTCACCAGTTGTTTAGATTGGCATTTTATTTACATAATTTAATTTTCAAAATATTTTGCTTATTTTTTAATGCTATTTATAGGCATAAACTACCATTTCCACTAAGCACTAGAAATTATATCCTAGGCTGACAAATCATCTCCGTATTTCCGTTCAGAGTTATTCAAATACAATGATACCTATCATTGGATTCAAATTCAATACATCCATTATAGTGACCTATTATACAGCAAACTGTTTTTTTGTCATTTTTATTTCATATTTACATTTTTTAATGTTTTTAAGGTCATTAACTTCTTAGTCCTAATTATAAATGATGGCCCATTAAAATTATTAAAATTATTTATTGTTTTTATTTTACCTCACAACGGATTTCAGGATTAATCAAAAATGTATTATATACTTGACCAATATCAAGTACATTCGCCTAAAAAAAAAAAAAAAAAAATTAAAATTAAAATTAAAATTTAGTAATGCGTATAGCACAAAATGTATATTTTAACGTGTTCAATATATTTATGTATTAAGCTCTTTAAAATTAAAATTATAAAAAAATATTTAATTTGCTTTTTAAAAAGAATATTTACTCTATAAATTAAAAGGTTTCAATGTGGTTGTTTTTTGGAATTTTAAAAATATATTTTAACAATGTGTATTATTTAAAAATAATCAAATAACCATGATGCATAATTTACCAATTTAATTCCAACTTCATTTCGGTCCATCAAATACATAGTAAATAATTCATGTGCTTCTAAATTCCTCAAGCGGTCCTATAATTATCCAATAAGTTGTTTAATTTGTTAGATAAGTAACATATATACATTGCATTGTATCTAGGATAATAATTATATTGCTTGCAAATAGCAAACCAGATGACAATGTGTTCCTCAACTACCCGAATTTATGCAATGGTACCTACTAGATTACCTACTAGATTACAAATAGCAACTATGCGGAGGAACATGATTGAAGCTAAAATTCTTTCCGGCTCGGACCAAGGTCAAGTTGTTTTTATTCATAAAATATCGATAATCACTAATGAATTTCCTTTTGAATTTAAACGAGTCAAATTTTCTATAAAGTTTTGTACATAATTATTTTATACGTATACTTAGTGAGTTTAAATAAAACAACATTGTAATAGATCGCAATCACTATAATAAATGTATATTTATATTCACTCCTATGAATTATATAAAAAATGGTAACTGCACCACCCATTCTAGACTAGGGGTCTCCAAACTTTTTTATTTAAGAGCCTCAAAAAATATCATCTCTTGGTGGGCCAAACGTTTATACATGTATTACTCAACACATACAATTTTTAATTTTTAAATGATAGTTAACTCCTCGTATATTTACTATCCTATAGAGACCGTAGGCCGGTTAAAATTTGTTCGATGGCCGTATCTGGTATTCGGCCCGTAGGCTGTAGTTTGGAGACTCCTGTAGTAGGTAGACTACTAATTGAAAAATTTCGTTCCGCTGCGATATTTTTGAAAACATGATCTGTACCGCCGTTTTTCCGTTTCATTATAAAAACTTTTTTTCTGCCCAATTTTCTAAAGATTTCCGACCTTTTTCCGCTTTATCCCGTACGCTTTCCCGTAGCGCGTGTCGTTTGGCGTTTCGCGAATCTCGCTTACTTACTCTATAGTCTATTCCAAATAAGAAGACTTGCGTTCGTAGACGATGGGCAATGGGCATGGCCAACCAACAGTACGCAAACGGTGGACCGCACTCGCAATGCACACGGTGGTAGAGGATCTACTCTTACACAAACCGAACGTAACTCGGTCGTTCACGCACATGTCATCTTATTTGGAACAAACTACATATTTATATATATCTATTTTAAATTTAAATTAATATCGAAAGATTAGTTGGCTTCACTGAGAAAAATTCGTGTGAAGACACAGAAATATAGATTTATGAACCCAGATATATGATACATAAAACGATCTAATGAGCGAATTATAAATTATAATGATTCATGAAAAATTCGTTGCTATTAATGTATGAGTTCATCGTGGGTACGTGTAAAAAATATATATATGAAGTTAATAGACTTGATATTTTGAAGTATTAGTTAAAATATTAATATTCTGATATTTTAAAAATATATTCAAAATACGTGCATAAATACGGTAACGTTGTATATACACTCCTACAATGCATTTTGTTTTCCACGATGTAAATATTATTACCTATTATTAGACAGTGACGTACGGCCATTTGTATCTAATTGTTGAACCGCATTTGGTACATTCGAATAGCATGCGTGTATTTTAAATTTTCATAACAAATATAATAAGATAGTGATTTATCACAATCATTACAAAGACGTATAAGAGAATATTTTTATAATAATAGTTTTATATATAATAGTTTTCATTATATGAGAATTGTAAGAATTTAACAAGCAAATTGACGGTTATGCAGCATTCTTTACTAGGAAACTGCTTAAGAGCTTGAGATTCGGCATTGATTTTCAACACAAACGGTAGTTAATACATTAAGGCATAAGGTTCCTATGATAGGTTAGGCAGATGGTAGCCAAAACGAACCCCGCTCCGGCTGGTCAGTCGGCGGTGCTTTGATTAACACGGCCGTCCAAATTTTTTTTTCAATTTTTTTGATTTCAAAATCATTATTAAATGACATTGAAAATTAAAGTTATTACTGTGTCTTATACGATAAATACACGTCTTGGATTTTCTTAATAATAAATTATTAAGGGCTAGGATTTATATGCAATAAAATATTGTAAAATATGCATTTTATTTACTAAAATATGCAAAATTATGCAAAAACAAATTTTTAATATTTCTAGAGTATTATTATTTATCATAATTCAAAATTTATTATTATTACATTAAAATATTAAATATTAGTTTATATTATATCATTATTACATGCTACTATAATGTGTTGTTTCAATAATTTTCAAATACAAACATCCAGCGATTTGAACGTAAAATAGATTTATACTGACTAAAACTCCTTTCCACATCACACGAGGTTATTGGTGCATATTTAAATAATGCGATTTATCCTGGAGTTAATCAATATCGATTTCTTAGATAGATAATATTTATACTCTATATTTACAATAATTTGACGGATAAACCAAAAACTATCGATTTTTAAAAAAAAAAACCATTTAATATAAACAATAAATTATAAAAATTTGAAAATTTGAAAATTTAAGTTAAAAAAAGTTAAAATTCCAAAAATCTATAAAAATGCAATTATATGCATTGTGTTCAAAATATGCAAAAATATGCAAAAAAAAATTGGTTCTATTTAAACGAGAATAAGCCAAATCGTGGACAAATCTGACAACCATTAAATTTGGACTTAAGGAAAAAAACAAGCAAATGCATATAAATCCTAGCCTTAGTTATTATATATCAGGGATGGGCAACTCAAGTTACTAAAGGGCCAATGCGGGCCAGAAAGCAAAAAAAAAAAGATTATCAAAATATACATTTTAATTAACATTTATTTTATTAATAATATATAAATAGGTAGTCATTCTACCATAAGGTGTTAAAATTTCTGTTTTCATCATCAATTTTACTTTTTTGCGGATATTCTTTACCTCTAAAATACGAAAAAAATTTTCAACGACAGCACGATACGAATGTACCTATAGCTATGGTTAAAAGCTAAACATACGTGTGTGTATATATATATATACTATATTATGAAATTTAGACGTTTAATGATGTTCAATGCCAGATAACAATTATTATATATTGACAAAATAGTCAATACATATAGATTATAGAATAATAGACGATAAACTTTAACATTGTATGATGTGATTTGGAAATGTAGGACGGCCTGGACGAGCCAGATAAAATATACTCATCCCTGTTATGTATAATAAATACACATATCTACATTATCTACGTGTTTTTGTAGTACTACAACGCTCTTTTGATGTACGAATCTTTTATTTATAATTAATTAATGTATTACTAACAATAAATACAATACTACTAATCGGTTTATCTGAGATAAGAATAAGCGTTATAGGGTGATATGTGGGTATTTTCTACAGGCCAATTTTATGATGATCATCATTATTCATTACATTAATATCACCTTAATGTATTTACACTATTATATTATATTACATTAAATTTAATGAATTATACGATACTGTTTTAAGTTGTACTATCTATCATGATAGTTGAGTGGGATTCGGGAAATCATAGAATTGAAGACTGTGTGATCTAACTTCGGCTATATAAAAACTATATTAGTTTTAAAACAGATTTACCTCAGGAGTAACAACTATTTCGGAAATAGCACTCTTTATACTTGTGTACATCGCAACATAATCTTGTTTCAGCTTCCAATGATATCTAAATATTATAGTAAATAATTCAATCCTATTAATGTATGGACTTTTCGAATTGTCTCTCAGTTTTTTAAGTTGTTCAAGTATATTATTTTCCTTGATCTCTGTTGGGTTAAAATATTTTAATATCGTTTTACTTGATGTATCCTGAACCCAACCACCAGGTATATTCGAAGGTTCCCAATCATCACTAGATAATAGCTCCTGAAAATAATATTTTGTTAATTAATTATATTGCCAATTTAAAATTTGATAAACATAAATGTATTTTTTTCATAGGAGTTTTTGAGGAAAAAAATGAGTTGTATGATAAGTTATGTAAGTGATTCAAGAATTTGGATATTAAAATA
Organism: Aphis glycines; assembly: GCA_009761285.1. Taxonomy (NCBI): domain Eukaryota; kingdom Metazoa; phylum Arthropoda; class Insecta; order Hemiptera; family Aphididae; genus Aphis; species Aphis glycines. The sequence goes on from VYZN01000019.1 coordinate 1,955,286, forward strand.
ATATCATTTTAATTGAATTGATAGTGATAATTGATCTTATTGCGATTTTAAAATAGTTATCATTTATTTGAAAAACTAGCCACTTACGAGATACAAATTGAGAGTTAAATTTTTTTTAATCAGTGTAAAATAATTTATAAAATAAATTTTTTGTTAATGGTAGGTATGTTTTAATTTAAGTGTATAGAATGTTTTTTATGATTGTAACAATAAATAATTCAGTTATTTGTGTGGTGACATTAGATTTTTTAATGTTGTATGTAGTGATTATAAATATATATATACTTCCATTGACATTAGTATTACTGGAGATTAATTTCAAATCTTTCAACAATAACATAACCAAATACTTAGGTCAATGTAAAAATAGATATAGGTAGCAGGAATGATCCTCTTAGAAAAATCAACTAAATTAATTCAAAAGAAAATATCTCATTTTAAATTGTAATTTGAACACTACACGATTTTATTGAGTAAGTAAAATTGTTTTTTTTTTTTTTATTTGTAACAATACAACCAATTAAAACCGAATTGTATACACGAAACACATTATTAAACATAATTAGTTTTGAAATTTTTGAACTTATTTTTTAGTGTTATTGATATGAAAAAAAAATATAAAAAAATTAAAAATACCTAACAGACTATAAACAATAGGTAATAACTTTTTTGTATCTCGTTACGACGTGTGCAATATTGTATACTTTTTCCCTTAAAAATTTAGTTTCTTAAATGTAACTTTTACCTAGTGATTATTTTTCGTTTTATTCAATATAATTTTATAATTATTATACAATAAAATGCTATGTATCTACAGAGGAGTCATGGAAACGATTGTATGTTATAATAAATTAGTACCTTTAGGTACTTAAAAATAATAATTTATTTAATTTCTATTAAATATCATGAAAATTGAACATTGATGAATCAAACTCATGAAAAATTATGTGTGTGAAATCCTTTTTACTACTTAATTTTGTTTAAAAAAAAGTGTTATCTAGATATTACTGAATTTGGCATTTGAATTATGATATAGGGTCATATATTATTATAAAATATTTAAAATAAAATAAAATATCTCAACATTTTAGTATTGTGCAAAATGCAAATATAAATTAAACATCTTAAGGCTAATTACTTTGCTTTTTTGTTTAGCTTTTAGGTATATAAAATGTTCATCATTGACTAATTGTTCACTGCCGAACAATTCTTTTTCTTTGGATGCCATTACATCTGCATTATTTTTAGCTTCATTGAATGATGGTGTATATGAATTTGAATTATCACTCTGTACTGCATACAGTTCCATCAACCACTTATAGGCAATAAAAAGATTTTTTACTTTTTCATGTGGCGTATATATTGTATTAGTGAATTTATTATACAATTGTTCATTAGAATCGGATTTTTGGGATTCACTCATTTTTGCTGTCTTATTTGACTTTTTCATTTTAGATTTTTTTTGTTCATCTTCTTTTATATTTTTTTCATCATGAAATTTGGTGTAAGCAATCAGTAATTTCATTGCTTGAAAATAAAAAAAATAATAGTATGTTTTTAATTGATTATTATAATTCTATGAATTCAACAACGTATAAATAACGTACCAAATTAAGTATTGTGAATATTTTTTAAATAAAAACAACTAAGGGAATTACGAATAAATGTGTAGGTACTAGGTATCTAGGTGACTTGAATTTAAAATACCTACTTTATTTATTATTGAATATTTCTTAAGGTTACTTGGAGGTGAGTCGGAGGGTAAAGTATTTAAGTATGTGATAAAATCTGGTTAAAACCAAGGCAAATATTAAAAATAATTTAAATATAATGTGTCTCAACCGAAAACTTAGAGCGTTGTACTAAGTATAGTTTGGTCAAATATCACGAATAGTCACAACTAGTGTGATTATCAAATAAATCAGTATGGCAATATCACATTATACATATATAATAATTATGCTTTTATACTAAAAAAATTTTATTTCTAATAAAAACGAAACAGTATGCCTACTATATATGAATTTTTATCGCTAAATTTTCCGTGAATAGGAGTTGGATCTAAAACAAAAATAATTAAAACATACTCCAGCGTTTGAGGCAAAAACATAACCTACCATTATGAGTTAGGGGACTGATTTGAATGCTCTAAAGTAATAAAAATACGATTTAATGCACTAATAACAGAAATAATTTTTAAAAATGCACTAAAAAAATGCTCTTAAAATTATTTTTTACTTTGAATAAATGTGTTCAATTATATTCATATAAACTCTTATTCATAGGTATTAATTATTCATATAATTTTCAGCATCTTCTAGTTTTACTATCTTCTTATTATCCAGAAAATTATTTAAAAATAATGAATAATATTATACAATTTCTGTTGTATGTGTGTATATTGTATATACCTAGTGCCTACACGTTCCAACAATAATTTCGTCTGGCGTAACATTTTTCCGATCATTAAAAACATAATAAATATTTATTTTTATTCTTTTAGAATGAATGTTAACTAAATGTTATTCATTATAATAAAAAAATGACTGAAAAACATAAAAATGCACTAAAAATATCAAAAAATACAAAATAAAAGTTATATTTTTTAATTTTTTGATGTATGAAATGAATTTTGTGTTTAGAGAGCAATGTTTTCGGTCTTACAGAAAAAAATGCAATTGGCATTAAAATCCGTTCCCTAATTATGACTTATATTTTAATGTATATTTTTAGTGATTGCATACAATATACCTTGTGAAAATAACCATTAATATCTAGACTAGGTCGTTTGTCAGTCAGTCATTTAATATAGATTGTGATATCTAAAAATATTGGGTTGTATTATACAATACATTAATAAATTAATTGTATTTGTATATATTTTACTGTTATTCAATTTTTGATTCAATACAATTATGGAATTTGAGTCAATCTAAATCAATTTGTACGCATACATAAGACAATATTTGTAACTGTAATATAAAAATAATATGTTCATTTTCTAGATCTTGATTTAAAGTTTTGTGTTAGTAAATTAACGAAAATGCACGATTTAAACAATGAATGGTAAATTATCGATACAAAACAGTGATCAATAGTTTAATAATGATTGATGTAGAAACGTCCCAATTTCAAAATATATATTATCAAGACCATAAAGATAGTATATTATTGCACTTTGCAGTAGACATACCTTCGTCGAATTTATTTAAATGGATATGTTTTTTGTCTTTTTTTAATTCAATGTTAATGTCTAAGACCGTACTCAAAATTACATGTAATATATTTTCGTTAATAATATGATTATTTGTCGTTAGTTCCTGAAACAATGTAAATATTAAGCAATACAATCATACACATATAAATTATAATAGGTAGTTTTAATTGTGTACTTAAATCAAAGTTTCTACATTTAAAGTTTAATTTAAATTATATTTGTAAAAATCTTACTGTCATAAGCATAGCTTTTACATCTGTGTTCATATTGTATAGAAAATATAATTTGTTTATGATTGTGGACTCAATACCTAAAAAATACATAGGTAATCATGAAATAATTAAATTGAGTAAGTTAATTATAAATAATAGATATTAGTGTAATTATTTTTAATCAATGATATATCAATGTATTCAAATAATATTCAACAATAAAAAATTTAAATAAGCAAATATTTTATTAGATACTGATTTTTTTTAATGCCTTTACACGGAACTTACTGTTGTTAAATAAATATTAACAATTGTATCTTAAATATAAAAGGTTACTTTTTTAAAAAAAAATCCAAGACCTTTTTTTTAGATATTATTAAATCATACAGAAATTTGATGGAGTAAATGAAGTATAAATAATACTTAATGGTTTACTTATGTATAATCAATAATATAATACAATGTAGTACTAAATATCAATATAGTCAAATATTATTCAATGATAAATAATTTTAGTTAATATTTTATTACTGATATCTTACTTTGCTTTATATGGGACTAAGTATTGTTAAATGAATATTAATATATTTATTTTAAAAAAACGTTGTTGTCGCATCATCGCGGAGCTATTGAGTCGGCTTTCGCAAGCTGGCCGCGCGGTACTTGCGACGTGCAGATAATATTTGACAGGAAGAAAATAACTATAATTTAAATGTAGAGACGAGACAATGAACATCTATTACTGTGAAATAAATTAAGTATAATATGTACAAGAGGTGGGGGGTATGATCATACCTAACAAAATATTGATATAAAGATATACTAATAATAATACAAATATGTGACACAAGGTGTCGATCATATACAATTAACCACGATGTAGAGAAGATGAAGTGACACCTCTTCCCTATCTCACAATGTAAAAAAAATGGATGCCAAAATGTACGGCAAACCAGGAATTCGGAAATCTCTCAACAGAGTACGCCACTATTCGCCCAGAGGCCTATTTTATTTTAAGTTGTTATACGACAATGTTTTATTAAATATTTGAAAATATATTTAAATGTAAATATAATGTTTATAATATGAATATAAAATAAGAGGAATATATTATTATTTTATAGATGTAATACAAGCTAATATTATTGTATCAATCATATAATGTTAAATAGATATAAATGCTGTTATTGAACATTAATTTAAATAAATACAATTTTTTAATATTAGTTTATTTATTTGTAAATACCAGTAATAAAATTAGTTACAAAGCAATTGAATGATCATGATTTATGGTTTAAATAAGATAATTTACCACAACTTTGATGATTTTAAACAACATTAAAGTTTGAAACCTTGTTTATATATTCAGTTGTGAAAATAAAAATAATTTAACAATGCCAAAAAAGTGTTATGTACCTGGGTGTAAAACAGGTTATGCTAACGAGTCATAAAAATTAAAATTGAGTAATGAAAAAACCCCAACATTATTTAGTTCACCAAAGGTATTTAAATTTTATTTATTTTTCAAATTGATAATTTATTGGTCCTTCTTAAGATGTGTGCGTTGCTATATTATTACTTACACTTTTATAAATTGAATTCATAGAGATTTCCATTTATAATATATAATATTAATATACCAATAAATTACACTTATTATAATATAGATAAAATCATTTAATATAAATTATAAATCATAATTTAGAATGATAAAACTCGAGAAGTTTGGAATAAAAGTACAATAGAAAATACAGCTAGAGAAAAAAATAAAAAACAAACAAATCTAGCCAAGCAATCAAAATTATAATATATATAATGTCCCTGACCAATGAAAAAGATATTTTTAATTTTAATTTTATAATACTACATTTTACCAACCCATTATAGTTTTATTTTTAGATAATTATTAATACTTACTTACTTAATAATTGTTAGTTTTTCATTATTTTAATAATTATACAAGGAGCATGTAAAAAAATGTTTATTTATTAGTTAATAAGTTATTGATATATTTTAATATTACTAATTTAATGTTTCATGACTCCTGTCTGACTGATTGATAAATATAAACATTAGTGAAATGTAAATAGAAGGTAGGTATTTCTATTCCATTATTTTAATTATAGAAAATAGTTCTTACCATTGATATAAACATATTGAAATATAAAACTTATAAAACTATTTATAGTCAGTGAATCATGTTTTACACTTGGTAAGTTTTAACTTCAAAATCTTACATTATTTTATAAAGAAAACCCTAAATCCTAAATAAACCTCATGATTTTACGTGCAACAAAAAGGAAAAACAGACCTCCGGACGAATGGTGGCGCTACCTATCGCGCTCCCGATGTACTATCAAACTGCCGTCCAAATTGGCATCTGGAATATTTACGAGTGGTATCACCTTATCTTCTCTACATCGTGCAATTAACTAATGACAACAAAAAGATTAATGTTATCTGGTGGTGATAAGCTGATAAGGACTGAACAGCTGACGCTTGCTGCGGCGGCCTCTGGTGCTGCTACCAACTGATTGGATATCCGGACGGCGTTTCAGCAAACTAAGCAGTTGGCACTATTGTAGCCGGCTGCCCGAACGAGCACCAGCGTGTGCACGGGAGCGGGTGAAATGTGGCGAAACCTTGTGGTAAAAGGCGGACGAGCGTTGTTCGGCAGGCTATAACAGACGCGGACAGCGGCACCGTGGCACGACACGCGACACAAACACGCAGAAATAATACGACACACGTAGCACTAGGGGCGCACGGGAGCGGACGTTTTCGAATAGGGAGCGATCCTTAGCACACACGTGGCACGGTGGCACAAACGGGTCACGATCTGGCCCACGAACGACAAATGGATGGCTGTCTATCACGGCGATACAAACAGCAAGCACGAGCGGAGGAGAAAAAAGACGGTCGGACTGCAAATCCGTCGAACACCAAAAAAACCCACGGGATGATAGAAACAGGCAGAGACACGACACGCGTCACGCATATCATCAAGACTGGTTGGCGCAGTGTTATTGTTCGCATTAGTTAGCGACGGAGGGCACCACATGCCCGACGAGGGTGGGACGGGAGGAACGGGGTCGAAAGTTGTGGACACTCGACACCCGTCGTGACGGTCACCAAAATGGCGCCCAAACAAACATATATTTTTTATTTAAAACTATTTTTATATAGATATATATGTATATATATACATATATATATATTATTAACAATTATAATATTATTCATGATATAATAATATATTACTTGTTATTTCTGTATTACTATAATAATCCTTCAATATTTCACACACATCCTCATTGTTATCTGTCATTTCTATGCATGGTTTAACAATATGGTTCAATGCTAATTGAGTTGCTGTATAGTTTAATAATCTATCCTAAAAATGTTATAAAATTTCTTAGAGAAATATTAGTACTGACATGAAACTACTAAAGTATAAACAGTTTAGCAAAGCCCCCACACCATCCCTGGAGATCTTAGATCTGATTGCATGATCACCATTTAATAATATGAACACAAATTGCTTAATTAATTATTAGTTCTAGTAAGTATCAAATTTAACAGTCAATTGGTCTTTTTCAAAATAATATATGTAGCATATAAAAATAATTTTTCGCCGTAATTTGTTTAAAAAAAAAAAATGTGTACAAATAATTATAAGTTATAAATAATAATATGTGTGAAAAATATTTTAAGTTGTGAGCTATCATCGTTGGTACATATCCATCAATGTTCTATTATCAAATGTTTTACACAATACATATTGCATTTATCCTTTCAGCGGTGTCATTATACTTCCTCCATTTTCTAGCGATTTCTAAACCATTATGCAATCCTTCTATTGATTGGTTTGTGGAAAGTTATATTCATATAGCAATTTTAAATTGTAATCAAATAATTTGAATTTTTTCTTTTTCTTTTTCTGTCCATTTTGCCAACCAGTGTTTCTTCAAACTAGTTAAGTAATCGTGATAAATCAGATTCCAGTTTTCGGTAAAAAGGAGTGTCAATCAAATGTTTAAAACATCTAATAAGTAAAAATAGGATCAACAGGAATATATGCTAAGGCGTCTAATTTAATTTATTTCAAATTCTAAAATGGGATTTTCTTTGTATTGTTTTGATAAACCACATTCTTGAATGATCTCCAAAGAGATTGTGCAAAGTGAAAATGACAATCACGAATTTTGATATCACCCAATTCTTTTTTGAAAGCATTAATTGCTGTATTTCAAAATCTAACATGATGGTTTTTGATTTTAAGTTGCTGTTTAATATCTTTAGGCTTTGTAATAAACGAATATATTATGTTGTCTTTTTTTATTACAAATTTTTTTTTAATTGGCTTTTTAAGTTCAAATACTGACAAAAGTTCGACAAAATCATGATTATTTGCAAATTATTTTGTAGGTATGATTCATAAAATTTTTTATATCAGTAGCTAAGAGTAGAAAATTGAATACAAAATTTTTCATAAATCAGGCAAACAATCATTAGAAAAGAACTTAAACTTTGGTTTATTCAAGCCGTTAAAATATAAACCTCCTTTTTCATCAACCACTGGAAATATATCCTAGGCTGACAAATTATCTCCATTCGGAATCGTTTTTAGTATATAATGATATCTATCATTGGATTCAAATTTAACACTGCTATTATACTTATATTATTGCTAATGTATAGCAAAACGGTTCCCACTTTTTTTCATTTAAAAATGTTAACTCAAGTTGAAATAATGGTAATTTACATTTTTACATTGTGTCAATTGTAATGAAAATATTCTAACAATGAAATACTGCATCACCATATTTGTTCGATCATTTTGACTGTCGAGTTGCCGCCGTCGGATGTCGCGCTGTGTAACCATGGTCATGTTCGCTACGCGCCGTCAGCCGCAATACTATGTTGGCTAGACTGTCGTTAACGGCGTTTTGTCACTGGCGAACCGGTGCGTTCGTTGTGCCCTCTGTTCTGTTCCGTCCGTGAAAGTGTACGCGTTTGCTGTCTGTACCATCTGTACGCAAAACCACATTTTTTTTGTGCCATTTAAGCTTGACGACCATTATTTGCGTTGCTTTTGTATCGTTAGCGCTCCGTTGCTCTACGTGTAATTACTGTTGCTGTACAGTCCGTTCTCCGTTGATCACGAGTTCTTTGGTTGTTGTTGTCAACGCATTGCGCTACCCCCACGTGAACCACGTGTCAACTCGCTGCTCCACTACGCATTCGCTTGTACGTGTATGTGTCGCTCCACACCAGTGTCCAGTTCGACAAAAGGCTTTTCCGAACGATCGCTTGCTCGTGATATCCCGCAGCTCAGCCGTCCATCACCAGCTCAAGACCGACAGTCACAGTTACAGTGGTAAAGGCCAGACGGTGATCCCCGCCCCTCCCCTTGTACCTTGTATTAATGATTTTATAATATTGTTATCCCTTTTATTATTATTTGTATTTTATTGCTCTTCTTATTATTTTATTATTATATTGAGCTCTGCATTATAAGCAAATTGTTATTCACTTAAATTTTCCCACTCACGAAGGTCCGGAGGACTTAGCGTCCAACGTACGTCTTAGTAAGGCCGTTGGCGTAAACAATGTTAAATGTTGACTTTTTCAATTTGTTTTTACGATGATAACTATAATATTGTACTTACTTCAATGGATAAGACCGGGTTTTCGATTGCTTGAAGTATATTACTTAATTTGTCTACTTGTTCCGAACTTATGGTGAAAAGTATTAAAAACTTGTACATAGAAATGTGTTTTCTATACAAAATATCGTCGTCTAACTCCGTCCAAAACTTCTTATTATTTAACCATCTCATAAGTTTATGCCATATTGGAGAATCGTCATTCGTGATATTGTCCTAAGGATGATATAATAAGATAAACTATTTAATTAAAAAATAAACGTAGTGTGATTATCGTATAGTATTTTAAAAATTATAGGTATATTTCTAATGATCAGTTTTTACTTAACTTTAGAATTTAGATCAAACTAATAAATTAATAACCTTTAAATTTATTAAAAAAAGTATATGCTCGTCATAAATTCAATCATAATTCATCAAGCTTAAATTACTTTGTGTATCTAGTATCTATAATAAGTATCAGTATTATTTAAGAATTATCTAAATCTGTAATTAATTATGTCTTATAAAATAAAGTTTCGTAAAACTGATTTCTACGAAGTTTTAGTTCTACACTAATATAATAAACTGAGACTTATTGAGTTTTATATAACAAGTTTAATCTTTGTCGCATATTATACTTATCAACTAATAGGTATTTGCTTTATTACTTTATGTAATTTTTTTTTGTACATTTTATCAAATTATAACAATTGTTTCTATAAGTTATATAACTTGATCAGTTATAAGTAATTTTACTTATTTTTCATATTATTAAGAAATATAACACCTATTGTTTGTGTAGTATAACTTAGTATTTTATTTCAAGACCATACTGTTGATTTTTTTCTTCGAATTAAAGGTTGATGATAAAAGAAATTTTAAAATTTAAGTTAAATAGGATTTGAAACCATTTTTAATCATTTTGTAGTTGTAATTTGTATTTTGTAGTTGGATTAAATTAATTAGATGAAAAAATATTTATCAATATTATGTTATTTAACATCATGGTTATCATGACTGATGAATAGAAACTCATCTACCATTTTCAATAAATATTTATTTTTTAACGTACAAAAAAGCACCGGGCACAATATTTTACACCCAATGAAAACTGTTAACTAACTGAACTCTCAGACGTGAGAATCGACTTATTCATTTTTATTTAGTAACCAATTTATAGACACCCAAAACTCACTGATCAAGTGAAATAATTATTACTCGGCTAACTCAAAGATGTATCCGCAATTGGTATATTATAATTTTGACTTTGAATAATTCGTCTGCAACGTAGCCTTTTGGAGATAAAGATGAGCCCAGGATCGTACCTTCTCTGCTCTCCTCAATCAAATCTTGGCCATTTGTTAATATTTAACTGATATTTTATAAATCAAATGTACTCACTTTATACAAAAAATATCTTCGAAACAATAATACTGCTGAACTGGGAAATGGTTTAACGTTATCAATTTGATCAAATTTTAATTCTTCATCTCGTATTGCTATCCTTGTATTACCAGTATCTCCAAAATTGTTTTCTTCAGTAGTCATTATATCTAATTTCAATGTTAGTAATAGTAAATTCCATATATCTACATGTTTTTTTTGTGTTTTATAATCATTAGAATATAATTTTTCTCTTATTGAATTGAAAAAATTTAAACCTGAAAACACAAATCCCATATTTAATAAAATTACATTTATATTAAAAAAAAAATAATAATAATAGATCGAATTCTAACACCCATTTATAATATAACTAATCTGCACAATATGCAAATCAATAGGTATTTCAATAAATGAAAAGAATTAAATATTAATAAAGGTATAGTAAAGTAACATAAATCACTAACTAAATATTGCACTAATTAATTTGTTAATAAGTGATTTTTTGATGTAGCTAGTGAACATATACTGCTGAAAAATACTACACGGTTATGCCAATCAGAGAGTATTTAGTGGTTTTATCAAAGGTCTCTGTGTTTCCAAGAAACTAGCTTTTTATATTGCGGTAGAGTCCTTCTTCAGCTATACCTTCTCTAATTCTAAGGAAACCACATGCTTTTAACTTCATTGTAACAAATTTCTGTTAATTTTTAGGTTACCTTACTAAACAAAATATCCATTTTATCAGTAATCGAATTTATATCAAAAGTTTTCAATATTAATAATTATATGGGAGTATTACATTAAATTATTGTTTGCATAAAATAAAATAATATTGTTTAAGTTTTATAGAAAAATAATGAATATCAATGATATTGATATTTAAATTATTTATAGTTCAAACATCGTTTAAATTTAATTTAGTATTTAAAATAGAGTTGTATTAAAAAATAGTTTCCAATGCTGTAAACGTGCTTCATAGGAAACCACCAAGTGCACTGATTCCTTTACTCGATATCCTGCATTAGCTGAACTCATTGTGACATTCAATGCCGGCCTGTCAACCATTTGCAATGAAACTTCTTATCGTTGTCTTCGATATGTGCGAAGTTCGTGCAGTGATCTAATTTTAGATGCTACAATGTTTTCACCAGTTGAAATTCATAGAAAATTGATGAAAATTGATGAGTAAGCATGCATCAGCGTTTAACACGTCCGCTTATGGTATAACGAGTTCTCCGAAGGACTCAAAGACATCCACGATGAACAATGAAGTGAATTCCAACGATGTTATTGCGAAAATTGAGAGAATTTTGCTCATATCATATAATCATATAATATCATATAATCTATAATCATATAACACAGAAAATATTTATTTTTATTTAATTGAAAATAACTAAACAACTAATTGAACATCTTTGATGACAGAATTCAAAATCGAATCATTGTATCCACAACTTATTGTGTACACACACTTCATTGTAAAATAAAAACTTTCATCGCCACGTTCAGAATTTGAGAATATAAATAACCACGATAATTAAATTGATTGCTTTTTATTATTGACAGAAATTATTCATGTCCTCAATTATATCTTACAAAATCTACAATGAATTATCCCGAAAAACTAAAAAAAATATTATTTTTTTCATTTAAAAATAATTTAGATTAGTTTAATCAAATTGATCAATTTAAAAACTAGAAAAAAAAATATCCTATTTTATATTTTATATTATCCAATTAACAATATTAATAAAATATATATGTGTGTTATAATATTTACCTTCAGTGACCACTTCATATGCAAATCGATAGTTCCTGGAAAAATAATATGTACTCGCAGCAGTATAGTACGATTGAATTAATACCATATACTCTTTATACTCTTCTGATAATTTTTTCTAAAAATAATTTTTTTTACCATAATTTTTATATTAGTATACATACGTAATACATACATAACTTATGAAATAAAAACATTTTTTAATTTAATTTATCATATATCCACATATTATAATGCTCATAATTTTTTTTTTCATAAAACCCAGTGGTTATCTAAGTAAACTTTATTTAAACTAAAACAAATAATTTATTAAAGACACTCGTACGTTTTATAATTAAATATTTTATTGTTACCAAGTATGTTATATTTTACTAGATAATTGTATATGTTAATTGATGTTTGTTCATTTATTTATAATTTAATGGTTGGATGTAACTTCATCATAAATTATTGTTGTTAACTCCCACAACTAAAGTAAATACGGTGTAACGAGACCATTTTACCATTCGCACAATAGCGCGCACAACCATAGTAAACATCGCGTACGGTGCAGAAAATTGAAACTGATACGATCGATGGGTGCCGCAATCGCGCGCCGACGCGCTGCCAATCAACCGTATGCGTATTAATATGCGTGCAGTGCCCAATAACATGTGCCGGGCACCCACACTATATAGATAGCGTGAACGACGCGCTCCGCGTTGGCACGCGTCGTACCAGCAGTACTAATTGATCAAAATCAAGTTAATCAGATGGTACATATACATTAAGCGTCACCTTAATCATGTACTATCATAATATTACAGCGTGCTCCGCGAAAATTGTACCAACAGATACCACCAAAAACCGCAATTGCCATCGATCATTATTACTACGCGGAGGATGCCAGAACAGCATACAAATATACACGGCTGCAAAAATCGACAGTATCCGTTCCGATTCACTCTACCGGCGACAAACAGTCTACATGGAGCCATCTATAGTTGGTTCAAACTGGTGACGGGTCCCGGTAAAGTGAATCATCGTATTCACGCCTCGCCGCCTTCGAGACCGCCGTCCGAAGTAGTTCGACCACCGTCAAACTTACTCCTTTGATTTAGGGACCAAATTAATATTGGTCCAAACTAAATTAGACGAGTAACTACCATTTCGCCTCCGTACTGCGCCGCCTTCAAGACCGCCATAGTCGCCGTCCGTAGTGCCTTTTACCGTCTATACACCTTCGAGACCGCCATAGCTGCCGTCCGCAGTGCTTTTTACCGTCTACTTGCCTCCAAGATCACCATAGCCGCCGTGCGCAGTGCCTTCACCGGTTGCAAACGCTTTAGACGACCATAGTCATATTAGAAACAGTCATCCCACCAGTAGCACTACCAAAGGTTCTACCATACTGTAAGTCTACCCATAAAACCCCAAATATTAAACCTTTCCTTGTTAAACGTTTTTTATAAATATCAAATCACTTAAAGTGATATAATTTCAATGAATAAGAAAATAATCTACTAGTTAATAAATTTCGATACAATTCTTATGAACTATAAATAAGAAAAGGTGTTCATCATTTATTGTAACAACAGTGTTGGAGATAAAAACAGTATTTGGATAACTTATTCAAATCATTTTTCTTAAGTATATTAACATTAAATAAAAACATTTTTTTGATCATTCAAAATACCTATGTTGATTTTAAATATAAATCTTAGATTTTGCAACAAAGAATAAATTTTTACGATATTGTTTCCAAACAGATTTGAATATCAATGTTAACCTTTCATCAAAGATTAAAAAATAATAAATATATAAATATTATTAGTTACACTAAGCAACAATTGAAGAGTTATAAATAAAAAATTAGGGGTGCGCTCCACCCCCTCAGCCATGATTTGGTTGAAAAAAAAATGTTTTTACAAAACAATTGTGTGAGAGCATAAGACGTTTTTTTTAAATACCGAATCGACCGCTGGCGATATAAGGTTATTTCAACATATTTACTTTTATTATTATTAGTATTATTTTGATAAGTATTTAAATAAGATCAAAAAATAAATATTCCATTCAAATTATTTCAGAAAACGACGTTCAACACAGCCTCCGTTATCGTCATTATTGAATGGAATGTATATATAATATAATTAGTTATGGGTTATGAAAGTATTATACCAACAGAAGAAGTGGATACTTTAACTCCAAATTTGTGTGTTATTCAATGACTCTGACTCTGCTTCGACTAGCTCAACAGAATTGCAATGTTTTATTGATTATCATAATGATATTACTACTTTATCTGAAAATTATGATATTGATAATTATATAGATCACATACATACTATTAATGATTTTACTAAGTTTATGATCTTTAAAAATCACTGGGTCCTCACCCCTGGAAAAGTTAGGTCACAATTATCACATTTATCAATTTATTCTTAGTTAGTTTATTCCGATGTGAAAAAGTAAAAACATTATCTGTTAAAAAATTGGTGAATTAATTCTTAATACCATTTGCTAATTTATTAAGGAAACATGGAGACGTAGACTTCAATTCTCAAACTCAGTATCATAAGTTGGCAATAGTTGAAGGTGAATCATCCATTTAAGTATATAAAAATCCACCATACGATATTAGAAATCTGGTTGAAACTTTACGTATACAGCAAGTTTTTGAAAAATGAAAATAGAGAAAGACTTGTTCCAATAATAAAAATAATATTTAATATTACATAGATAACAGAATAAAGGTACCTATAAGAGGCCACCGGAATGGCAGTTCATTATTTAATATGAATTATTGCAATTGAAGAGAATTTTCGTTTATTATTAAGGTTCCGAATAGATAATGAAGATAAAGTTTTGGAAAATCATTTAATGACAGCTAAAAATAATTACACTTTTAATGTTAATAAAATATCGACAAATTAATTAATAAATGATTGTGACATTGAAGTTCTTTAAATTTTATTTAATCGAATACAGAAGACTAAATAAAACTGTATTTTATTTGATGATACAACTGATGTATGTCACATATCACAATTAGTTTATCAAATAGACAAATTAAAAGACATTCAAGCAAGATTTAATTGGTTCTGTTTATCTTCACGAGGACAATTAAAATGCAATAATACAAGTAACAGACATATTAACACAACAATCATTACAACCGATTCCTACACACAAAAATAAATCTATTCTCACACATTTCTACTATTTCCAACTGTTGAATCAAGTATTTCTCCTGTTTTAGTTGGTTCTGAATATTTTAAACCTAATGTACCTATTATTTTTAAGTATCAAACTTGGTACAGTTCAAAAAAAAAAAATAAAATAAAATAAATATGAACAAAGGCTAAGAAATATGTGTTAAGAAATAACAAAAGAATCAAATATCAAGTTGGTTTTATAAAATGAATCGTTTTAAGTTGGAATTTTTTGCCATTTTTAAAGGTTATTCATTATTTTTTGTGTAAGCAATCTACATTTAAGTATATTTATACATAGAAATAATATATATGTACATGTGTGTATATGTGTTAGTTACATTTATTGATTATTGTATATATTTATAATGTTCATTTTTTGTTTACTTTCTTTCCCGTAATATTTTCATGTATTCTTGCAAATAAACCGTTTTTGTTGTATTTGTTGTATCGGTTTATTAATTTGTTATGAAATTTAATTCTATAAGTGTCAGTTCCAGTTTCAAGAAGTTCACTCCATAGTTGTTCAATTGCTGAAAATGAAATGCAATCCTAGTTGTATAACTAAAAAATAATTTTTAAAAAAGCATGAAATTTGCTTTTGTTCTGAAAACTTTAATAGGTATAATAATATGATTGCTGGTGTATACCTATTTTACGTAAGCAACGCAGTGTTGTGACAAGTAGTAGAGTTTATCAAATATATCGAACACATAGCAATAAAACAAGGAAGTTTATAAATAATATTTTTAAAAAAATCTTATTATTCAAATCTGGGGCCAAGCTAAACTGATTAATATAAGACCAATACAAGTTTTCCAGTCTAACCTAATGGTATATGACCATCGACGCACTACATAAGGATCTACGAATCTCAATAGTCAATGAAATAACAACTCGACACTACAAAAAGTTCCATTCAAGCCCAAACCCTTTTATTTCCCGTATGTCTTACTATACTTGGAATTGAAATCAATGATTGTAATTTATTGTAATCATGATTTTTGGTATTTCGTAAAATATTTTTGTTACATCATTGTTATAAATGCTCTTCTACAGGTATTTTTTACATTTAGTATATTCATTTGGTACGTGTATATTAATTAAGAATAAACTCGTGTACTTCCCGCTTATTCTTTTAGATATTGGATTGATTAAATTTCTTCACCCATAGTTCGTAGTCTTTATATTATATTTAAATGGTGAACTTCATTCACAATTGGTACACATTTTCAGTTTAATTATTTATTAGCTGATTATACTATCATTATTGTAGTGTATAATGTGTATGAAAAAGAAAATATTATTATAAATGTAATAATATTATTAACGTTCATAACACATAATTACAAATAACAATAATTAGTGATTTGTTTATTTGAATGTGCATAGTTCAAAGGAGTACTTATATCTATCTGGGCATAACCCTCGTATACACGAATATATTAAGTTAGAAATTAGTTTTATATAAGATAACGTAACTATTAGATACACAATTAAATGTATATATTATAATTATATAATCTATATACATATAGGGGACCACCTCTATTCACTCTTCAATGCCCAGACTAAATCACTGGGTCTAGAGACTTGAAATCTTGTACAAAGGTTCTTTAAGCAATGTAGAGGCACACTAAGAAATAATTTTTCAAAATTTAACCTTAAAGGGGGTAAAAGAGGGGCTCTTAAAAGTTTGCATAGATTTTATATAGCTACATAGTATATACAGTAGCTTTAATAGAAAGTGACAATATAATGGAAAGTGTTTATAATGTATTTGGAATTGAGACCTAAACGTAATATTATGTCTAAAAATTATATTAATCACAGATCTTTATCCATTTTTATTTTTTAATTCGTATAAATTGACTGAGTAATAAGTATTTTACGATGTATAATAGACACTTTCGAACACTTTCCAATATCAATATAGATACTTCATACTTATAATATTACAGTAAATACTAACACACGGCACGAAAATGCCAAAAAATAAACTAATACACGGGGAACGCCGTGTCGGGACACCTAGTTATGTGTAATAAACAAAAACATTCTTTATATTAATAGAATGTTTAATATATTATGCAATAAATAAAAATACTTACGAACAGTATCATCTAAAATCAATGATTTTCCTGTAATCAAAAACAAACGCTAAATTGTCTTTAAATACATCATTTTTTTTTTTGTATAGTATTAGGATATTGTTATGTATAGATTATAAGTTATTTATTAGTGTATCTTCGAGGTTATAATTCAAAATATCTCTATTAGTTTAAGCCTCCACACAACATAAAATTAATACCAAGTTCTTGAAATAAAAATCATCGTCAAACTTTGATCAATGTTTTATGTGTATGATAATTATTATATTAATTAAGTATATAGGTAGTGTATAGGTTAGGTTATACTATATATATTAAGTATATGTAGATAATTTATATAATATACAGCAATTTTGTTTGCATTTTTTGTAAGTACTAGATAATCTCAGAAACTAACTAAAAAATAAAACAATTTTAAAATAAATATTGTGTATCAAATTGAATGTATACCTAGATCAAACCACCTATGAAAATATTTCCTACCTACGCCCATGCCCGGCGGAATAATTCTAATGGATTACAATTATGACAACGTCGGCGACGGCGGCAGGTGATAGCACAATGACATCAGCTGTTGACGGCGGCGGCGGTGACACCGACGAGTAATTCTTCAAATTGTAACGGACAACGTCCAAATCGCAATTATCCAACACCGCAGCGGGCAGGGTGTGTGCACTCGAGTGCTCAATTTAATAGAAATGATACACACAGACGACGGAGTTTACACCATCAATATCAGTATTTCCGTGAGCTGAGATTACGTCGCACACGTGGTTGTCGGAGTAAATCGCAATATGTACCAAATCCTCCGAACAGCGACCGAAACACCACGGCAATAATCACGCACAACTATTGTTGTCTCAAGTTCAACGAGATACTTGCGACTTGCGAACGTAACACCTGAACAGCCAAACCAAAAAAAAATGTTACGGCACACGCCACACACACGAGTATAAAAAGATAGCTAGGCGCACGGGCCGTTGTAGTTCGGCACCGTCGGAACGCAGACAGACAGGCGGCACGGAGACGACGTCCGAGCCGTCCAGGTCGTTGGCATGGGCGGGGAAGGAGTCCAAAGTTCGAGATTTGTCGTGTTATCGTGCGGTATCGCGCGCGCCGATGGTAAAGTCCCGATAGGAAAAGGCGGCAGTTTAAACATGTAGATTATTAACTCACATAAAATCTAAAAATACAAAACAAATAATAATATATCATTATTTGAATATTACAATAAATTTTAAAAATACAAAATAAATAACATAACAATAAAGTTTTATATGTTTTATAATACATGATTACATGGTTAAAATATTAATTATGATACCTAATGATTTTATAATTATTTAAAAAAAATGAATTAATAATACTATAAAAATGTTAGTAATATACAATTGAAATTTATTTTAAAGAACTATTATGAGCGATTCCCTTTGAATAGTCTATACAATTTCTTATATTATATTCACTAACTATTTTATGTAATCGATGATTTAGGTCGGTATATTTTTTAAATTTTTTAGGGGGACTCCCTCCAGCAGTTAGTTGTGCCATAAAAACACCGTGACCTGTTTAAACCCTTCTTAGGCAATTTATACATGTCCAAATTGTTGGGCTACACACTCCCATTTCAATATTCAACCTCCTATTTGCTGCCTCGGCATGATTATTTGTTCTATTTTCTGAATTTAAGACTTTATCATATAAATTACAAATTTCTGGAGTGAAACGCTCATTTTTAATAACACAAATGCACACAATTAATATTCTATTAGAACCTGGACCACTATCACTTTGTAAAAATATTTCCTTATTACCGTTTGATGAAGAATACATAGTATACGTGGGTGGGATGTCTAGTGTAGTTAGGTCGACTGGATTATGTGGTACCATTTGGATTTCTTTACGTTTTCGGCAAATCGTTTTTTTTAAAGTTGAATTATTTGGAAAAGTGGCCTGAATTCAAAGAACAATGAATATCTTTTTAAATAATTTAATAAAAATATATATATGTATATAATATTTTTTTTTAATTAGCTTTTATATGCTAAACTACATTATGGTTCCTAAAATTAAATTAACGGGCCTAGTAAAAACAAAAAGCTGTCTGAAATTTGTACTTACTTTAGCTGCTTCGGATAAAGATCCAACACATTCGTTTATTACAGTGTTTCCCAACCGGTGGTCCGTGGGCCAGTCATAGGTGGTCCACGGTACCTTTCTTCGTTTTTTATTAAAAATTATTTTTTTTTTTTTTTAAACAGCGAAAAATATTTTATTTCACCATAATATACGGTTATCTTATCGTTGTTTCTGCCGACGACCGATAAGTATTTTCCACTTTTATAAGTGTGTAGGTATCAGGGTAATAAGGGTACAGTAAAATAATAAAAATTTACATTTTTCGATAAATTTTGTGTGTTCTTGTTAATGAGCAAAAAAAAAAGGTCTTCCTAGTTTGCGTAAAATTGAGGTGGTCTGCGACATATAAAATATTATCGAAAAAGGTCCATGGTGGTAAAAAGGTTGGGAAACACTGGTTTATTACAACTGATGTATGCTCTATTGTTTGAAGTGCATGTGCCTTAATTTTTGTAATTTCAGCCTCTACTTCAATTTTAGCCGCTTCAGAATCATGAGTATGGTCGTTAATTTTTTTTTGTATAAATAATCATCGATTACTGTATGAATTCGACAATTACATGTATCTTTATTGCGACACCTCCAAAATCGCTTTGTACGGTTAAAATTAAATTTGTCGAAGATATACATGAAACCGTCTAGTACAAAAATTTCACGTCCGCGGTTCGATAATAAAATAGACATTTTAAGTAAGTATACATTTTTGTGCAGCAATGATGACAGGTCGAGAACTGGATTAGAAAATACGCATTTCTTCTTCCTCGACCATTACGGTTAGTTTGACTTATATAATTATCTTCTAAAGATTATCTGAAGATATAGATTTTGGATTACACTGATTGCTTTACAGTTCATATACTACACGTATACATAATCATCACTTTATCTTAACTGCTGTGGGTTAATAACCTATACTTTTATTTTACCTATATAGACATATAGTCGGTTCTTACGTTACACGATAACAGATATATTTGGTAGAATTGCACTATTGACAATTTTATTAAGATTATTTTTCATAACAGTAATAGTTAATTTAAAAAAAAAACACCGCGCAGAAATTTCCTCGCGCCGAAACAGCCGTGCCGAAATGTCCTAGACCCCCTTCAAATATTTAGATGTCCAATTAAAATATCTAAAAAATTAACAATGTACTAACTTTTGGACAATAAAATGAATATGCTAATCACAGTTTGGATTAACATTTAAATCAGATATTAATTCTGTTTTTATTTTTATTATACATAATGACAAAAAATAAAAGGTCGCTATGAATAATAGATATATTTTGAAAAACAGCAAAATAACTCAAGTTATAATTTGTTTAAATATCAAATTTCAACAAATTTGAACTTCAAATCATGTACATATAGTTTATTTTTTGCAATTTTTTTTAAATCTCATTATTGTGGTAAGTAGGTATATAGTCGTAAAAAACATTTCAAATTCAAAATCTATATATTTTTTTTATAAATATTTTAAGAGACATTACAATTTATTTTTTAATTTATTATTTATCAAATTAATGGGTCTTCAAATAATTTAAAAACAATAAATAAAAATACCGCTCTGTTGTACAATTGGTCATTATTATTTATGTGTTAAATTTGAATCCGATGATGGGTATCATTGTTTACGAAAAACGATTCTAAACGGAGATGATTTGTCAGCCTAACATATAATATATAAAATATATTTTAACTTTAATAAAGATCTTAAATTTTTTTCTAGTAAATCATTATTTTACGAGTAAATTTTGGATTTTATAAAAATTAAAACTAAAGATAACATTTTTTAATCCAATATTCAAGTTCTTTTATAATTATTGTAAGAAAAACTTATAGTGAATCTCGTATGAAATTATCAACTTAAAGTAACTAATACAAAAAATTTTATAAATTTAACTGCAAAATAATTTGTAAATGTTCATGATTTTGACGATTTTTTATCATTAATTGAACTCCAAACTCTAATAACAAAAATGGTGCATATATATTCATATAATTTTTGAATCACTATAAGAATAACTTATGAATAACTTTTTATTACATTTTCAAGTATTTCGACTTTTGAATTTTTTAACCTGAGTTATATATATTAAAAAAATATTATGAATTTTCAACTACAAACATTATATTTTCACAACTTTGACATACTTCAAAAAAATTTAAATGCTTATAAAAAAAAATTGTGTGAATGATTTTTTTTTTAACTACTAAAAGAACCACTTATAAGAAACATTCTTTTAAAATTTTAACCTTTCAAGTTTTTTTGGCACCCAACATTTTTTTCGACACTTAAAAAAAATACTCAGAAAAAAAATTAAAATTTTCAGTTAAACAAATAGATAAATAAATAGCTAAAACAAAAATATTTTGAAAATTTAACTATATATAGATAACATTAATACAAGCATTTAATCAAAATTTCAAATATATACATTACACAGTGTTTAGTTTTTAAATTACAACTAAATAATCGATTTCGTAAAAAAATTACAGTTTTCCGTCACTATTTTTTTTTTGAAAACTACTAGAAAAATTTAGCCTCTAAAATGCACCAAGAAAACCTCCCCTAAAGTTTGAAATTGAAGAATTATTTCAACAATAGTTATGCTGTACAAATGCAAAAACAAAAAAAAACCCACATCATTATACAATCAATACAGTCGCTTCGTTCAAAATTTAAAATACAAACAAGTTATTAAATGAATTTTTTAATGCGATTTTTGTTTATGACATTAAAGTAATTTCATCAAAACTACATACAATTTAAATGTACTATGTTGAGCCAAAGTAATTTAAACTCGTTTTATTTTATTTGTGTAAATAGCAATTATTTAATACTGCTAGACGTGGACCATATGATCATCCCAGCGCTACCCATTTGCGCCCCTGAATCAAAGCCCATATGCGCTCGATTCAGATCAGATAAATATCGTGCAACGTTGTCATTTATTGAATATATTGGCGTGTAATTATAAAATCTAAAATAATATTTGATCGTTTCTAAAGCTAATCGAAACCGAATTTTTAAATTTTTTCAAAAGAATAATAATTCACTTTTTTAATTGTTTGTTATTCAACCAACTAACCTGACTACTTAACCTATTCTTTGCAGGGTCTTGATTTTGGGGAAAACGGAATAACCGTGTATTTTTATCATTTATTTTCTTTTGCCACAGTTAAAAAACATACTATTATTGCCTTTTGTAGCCATGATAACATTATACTAATTGAAGTGTTAAAAACTATCGTTGCGGGTCGCACAGATTTGCAAATGTTCTAATATTATAATTTAATTATGTCATATTCTTATTTATTATTTTTGTCTACAACAACTATAGAGTTGTATTGGAAGCGTTGACGATTATAGTTTGTAAATTTTATATTATTTCATTATTTACTTACTCCGTATCGCAATTTATTTTTAGTATAAACCAGTCGAATCCAAATCATACCCCCACCCCCACCCCCACGGTGCAAGAAATCTTTCTTTTCTATTCGATTTTATTTGTAATATTTGTAACATATTATAAGATACTACACAAATGCGTATGCTATCTATTGAGACGTTGTATTATTAATTTATGTGTTTCCATAACTTCTATACCGGTGGGCTATCTATAGTATATTTACTCTAAGCTATTAGCTAGTCACCGTTACTTATGTTACTACACCAGCTACATTCATAATAAATAACTCAGTGTTGAAATTTTTTAGCATTACAAATGCTAAAGCAACTTCTATGTGATTCTCAATCCATACTGATCCTACGTGGAAAATCTTATGACCGGGGGTGAGACTTTAAGAAATATAAAAACTGTAAAAAGCGAGATTATTTCAATCATAGATTCTGTAAAACTACCATCTTGCAAGTAAATCCAGCTGCTCTTAGGTCTAGATGTAAAAATAAACTGGAAAAGACATTAAATATTCCTTGTTTGTGCTAGAAATTGATTCAAATAAACCATAAAATCTTTAGGTTTAAATTGGATTAAATTGTCAAATAAATAATAATATTTTAATATATTATTAAATGTCGTTAAATTGCCGACTCGGTGGCTCAATATCAAATGTGCCGACTGACTTAGCCTCTAAAATGCACCAAGGAAACCTCCCCTGAAGTTTGAAATTGAAAAATTATTTAAACAATAGTTATGCTGTACAAACGCAAAAACAAACAAAAACACACATCATTATACAATTAATACAATCACATCGTTCAGAATTTAAAATACGAACAAGTTTTCAAATGAATTTTTTACTGCAGTTTTTGTTTATGACATTATAATCATTTAATCAAAACTGCATACAATTTAAATGTACTATTTTTAAATTTTTCAAAAGAATAAAAATTCACTTTTTTAATTGTTTGTTATTCAACCAACTAACCTGACTGTTTAACCCATTCTTTGCAGGGTCTTGATTTTTGGGAAAACGAAATAACCGTGTATTTTTATCATTTCTTTTATTTTTTCCACAGTTAAAAAACATACTTTTATTGCCTTTTGTAGCCATGATAACATTAATACTAATTGAAGTGTTAAAAACTGTCGTCGCGGGTCGCACAGATTGCAAATGTTCTAATATTATAAATTAATAATGTCATATTATTATTAAATTGTTATTATTTATTATTTTTGTCTACAACAACTATAGAGTTGTTTTGGAAGCGTTGACGATTATAGTCTGTATATTTTATATTATTTCATTATTTATTTACTCTGTATCGCAATTTATTTTTAGTATAAACCGGTCGAATCTTAGTCATGCCCCCCCCCCGCACAGGAAATTTTTCTTTTCTATTCGATTTAATTTGTAATATATTTTTAGATACTACACAAATGCGTATGCTATTTATTGAGATGTTGGAAACCACATGCAGATGAATTGCGATTTAATGTTACCAAACAAATTAATGTTGATATGGTAACTAAGATAGTCATATTATAGTTTTTTGCTGATACTCTTGGATTTCATACTTTTGTATTAATTAAAGGAAAGAGATTGCTTCAGCAGTTATGGCAGTTTATTTTACACCATTCCAAGTTTTGGATATCATAAAGTAGATTGAAAAAGTTCGATACACAAATTGAATATTTAGAGGATTTATTAATTTCAAAGAAGGCTAAGTCTGGCATGGTTGATATGTTTGAACTACATGTATTTTCTGATGCTTATAGATGGTAAATCTAAAAATGATGAATGTCAATCAAAAATTTTCTATTCAAGAACAATAATAGCCAGAATAAAAATTCCCGTTATTTCACGTCTAGAATTATATGAACCTCAATTACTCATTTAATCTCGTCAATTAAGGTATCACCGTCTTGAGGATTTTAAATTTTGGTTGGTTATTACGATTTTTAAATTATATCTAAAATTAGATATCAACGCAAGTACAATAATTCCTGACATTAAATCAGTTAAAATTATACTATTATAAAGGTCAAAAACGATGCCTTTCAGGATGAACACTAACTGTTGTTCAACGAAAAAGAGATCGCACGAAACAATATGCTGAAGACGCTTTGTCTATTCCTGAAGGATGGATTAATATTAGTTAGAAACTGTTAATTTTATATCTATCTCTTAGTTACCCTTTGTTATCAGTTCTTATTTTGCACAAATATATATATACTATACATCAATTTACTTCTCCCACATACTACATACTACCACATCACAGGCGCGGATCCAGCCCGAGATCAGGGGGGGGGGCGAATATTTTACATACAAAATAAAATATCTAATAAAATGTAATATGTGGGCAAGCGCACATATTTGTGTTCAAAACTAACTTACACGAAACAGTTATGGTTAATACAACTTTATAATCAATTGATAAATTCCAAATAGTGAACTTAAAACTAAAACATGAGTCATGAATATAAATATTAAAAAGATAAAAAAAGTACATAGTCACTAAATTTAAATTACAAAATCTAGTCTTCTATTAGATTTTGCAAATACATCAATCACATCCTCAGAGTTTATTGTTATATCACGATGAGCATGTAGTAAAGCCAGTCCATTCAATCGATCTTCCGAAATTCTTGTTCTCATCCATGTCTTTATCCGCCTCAGAGATGAAAAATTGCGTTCTGCTGATGCAGTGGTCGCTGGTAATGTCACAAGTATATTTAATAGAATATTGATTTCAGGAAAACAGTCGTAGTTACAACGTTTTAAAGCATCAATATGAGTCACAGGTAGTTGCTTTTCGTTGAGCCAATATTCATGCCAAAGTGTTAATTCTACAGTTATGCGTTTTTCAAATATATCATGAGATATATTTAAATAATTTGATACTACATCACCAAATTGATTAACCACGTTTAAAATCTTATTTTCTATTTTAGTCTTATCGTTAAAAATATCTTTTTTCTCAATTATATTTGGCAGGACTACATCAAGATCATATACTGATAGTGAAGCTTCCGCTAATCTTGATTCTAAATCAGCTAATAATTCATCCAAAAAAGGAATAAAAAGGACAATTTTATAGTATTTTCAGGTGTTTCTACTTGAGGATTTTCTCTATTTTTCATCGAGCTTGTTAATCTTGGCATATGTATGTCTGATAGTCCTAAATTGACTAGCTTTTGTTTTGTGTTTTCAAATATTTTATTCAAACATTCATCACTGTTCAAACGCTTCTTTTTCAAAACGGAAATTACAGATTTAATTAATGTTGTAGCTGATAATTTATCTTGACTTTTAGATTGTAACAATTTAGCGATTGGTGATGTTATTATAAACATTTCAAAAACAATATTTAGCGTTAAAAGAAACTCAGAAGTAGTTACTGACTTAGATAAACAAGATGCCTTAGATGCGGTGCTAATATCATCCCAGTCTGATATTTCATTTAAAGCATCAATTATTGAATCTAGTCCTGAAAAGAACTGTAATATACAATCGTGTTTTTCTACCCACCTAGTTTCACATAAAGAGTGCAATGAGGAATTCAAAGTTTTTTTCAAAACAAAATTTTTTTTAGCTGAAGAACTAAAAAAATGTATAACTTCTTTTATCAAACCAAAAGCGTTTCTTATGAATTTGATTTTACATCCTTTCATAATCGATAAATTTAGCGTATGACTATAACATGAACATTTTATTGCGTTTTTCATTTTACTCTTAACATAATATTTACAGCTCCACATTTTTCTGATAGCATGACAGAACAACCGTCTGTTGCTATTTCAACACATTTATCAAGAGGTAAACCAAATTTATCTAAAATATTTATTACTGATTTACTAATTAATTCACCGGTGATTTTTGGTTTAACTTCTCTTCCAGTATTACTATAATTATCCTGGTGGCAATCTAAAAAACCAATGAAATCCTCAAATACTTCATTTTCATAAACATACCGAATAACTGTAACTAGTTGAGAAATTTTTGACAAATCGGTTGTTTCATAGAAAATAACGCTGTAACACTTAGATTGTTTCACTCTGTCTAAAACTTTTTTCAAAATTAAATTTCCCATGATAAATATTAGTTCATTTTGTGTAGTTTTACTTATATATGTTGCTCTAGATTGAGTAGTTAAAAGATGATTTTTTAAAGTTTCGTCTCCAGCTGATATTCTGAAATTTAAAAATTCTCTGAAATTTCCTTTATTTTCCGACGGAGTATCAGAATCGTCAAATAAACTACCATCATCACGATGCCCCTAATAGCAATATTCTGTCGACCAAGAAATGCTATGGTTTCAATAATAGGTTTTAATCTAGCCCTATTTTCTAGAACTTGTTGATGACGTGCACTATTAAGTATATGAATTACTTCATTTTTAGGATTGTAATAATTATTTAAAAATGCTTTTCCATCTTGAATGGAGTTCTTGTGATAAATATTTTTATTATGTGTTTCGAGGTACCCAACTTTTCCAATATTGCGAATTTGATTAAAGGATTAGATATAAGACAATTTAAGGGCATTACGTTATTTGGCCCAGTGCCAGTTTTCGTGTGATTAAAAATTGCACAATAAATACAAAATAAACCTCCTTCTGATTTTGATGAAACAAGCCATTCATATTTATCTAAATGGTCTTTTTTCACATATCTTTTTTCAATATAACCATTTTTTTTATGTGTAGAAAAAGGATAGTTATAACAACTTGGTGGTTTCCAATGATTTTCTAATAGTTCTTTTTTTACTAAATCCATAATAAATGTTTTTGATTTTAAAACAAAGCCTATATCTAGTACAACATAAACATAATTAACTTCTTGTTTTAACTCACGTGGTTGCAGTTCCACACTATTTAAAGTATCTATGATAGAACTATTGTCAACATCGGCAGATATTTTTTCATACTTATTATTTGATGATGATTGATTACCTTTACTTAGTTTAATCGCTACATCATTATCAATAATTTTGTCGGGGTCACTTTTATTTTTTTTTAAATAATTTAACATGAAATCCGCACTTCTTTTGGACATGGTAATATTATTTGAATTAAATACAGGCGAAGCGTAAACTTAATTGAAAAAATATTTTAAACTTGATAAATAAATCAAGTCGGTAATTGGACGAGACTGTAAAAATTATGAGATAAAATTACGAAAAAATATTTAAGAAAATATCACGACGTGATGATGTTTTTTTTATTACTGATAGCTATTTGCCGCACCGCCCGCACCGTGGTAATACTGTGGCGTTGTCCATCGACTATCGTTATCGCTAATTCCAAGAATAGCTCTGAACGTATTACGTCAACATACCTAATTCTTATTATTATTATTATTATTTAGTATTTGAAATAAAACTATACTATAACTTTACAAGATTACAACTGTATATTATAAGAATAATATATAAATATAATATATTTATGTATACAATGATTGTCGTGATCGCAGTCATCGATAGTTTTCTGGGAAAAAATAACCATTACTTTGTTAAAAATGAACGAAAATAAAATCCGAATCCACCGTTGAAAAGAAAACGTTTCACTGAATAACCACGTATATAAACGGAAGAATTTATCTGATAACCGAGTAAATTATAAGGCCAAAAATAAGCCTATACAAATTGACAATTGTCTACTATCCGTCGACTGCGGCACTCAATGTATTAAAATTAGTTTTAAATCTTTTTATTGGGAATTTTTCCTAAACAAAACACAGCTTACGGGGGGAGGGGGGGCCTCCGCCCACTACTGAATCCGCGCCTGCCACATCATATGGTATGGTCTGTAAATATTGGTGCGCAATGAGGTATTTTGGTGACCCGACTCACGGCCTATTATTGTTAGTACTCGTGTCATGCATGATAAGACTACCACATCACTCGCAAGAGTACTCAAATGTGTAAAATTACTAAAAATTAGGTAACCAAGGGCATTATTAAACCATGATTATCATTATAATTATTTCAAACCTCTCAATCACAAATAATGTTGATCATATACGTTAAATCGCTTTTACCTCACGATTGAATTGTGCAAATACGCGGCAGTAGTCGATGCCAACAGGTGATAAGGTACTAGAAAAAGAACCTTGGAATGAAAATTTGACTGTATAGATAAAGGATGGTTTAAAAATGACCACGGCAAGTGTAAAAGAATTGCGTTGATTAAGGTAAGATAAATCACACTGTAACAATATAAAAAACTGTTTACAGTATGACGAAATACTGTTAACCCCCTAGTACTACCCCTTTACACTGGTACTTATTTTATTAAAATTTGGTCGTTAAAAATTATTTTTTAAAGATTATGTTGAAATTTGTGATTTATTGTCTGATTTTGAACTTTGGTTGTTTAAGACTAAAGCAACCGTAACTACTTTAAGCTTAGTTAAACCGAAAATATTATAAGTACCTATGTTACAAAATACAAACATTATTTATTTTTAAAATAAGTTTAATATAATCGTACTCACTAAATATCGTGAAATGATAATTTTCATTTTTAGCTGTTCATAATTAACGTTAAATCATTAAAATATTGTACAAAACTTTCCATAAAATATAATATTCATGTTAAAATATTACTTTTAGGGGACTAAGATGTTACACGTTTAAATAGTATTTCACTAAACAGTATAATAAATTTCTAGTATTTCTTTAATGCGATACGTCAATGTACATTATTATTCTTTAAAAAAAAATAAGTACCTAAATCAATTTCATATAAATCAATGAGTACCTATATTTATAATATTTTTATAATAGTGATTATTGCTGAGGAGAAAATTGGATCGTTTGAAAATGTCATAGCTCTAATATATTAAAAATTGTAATTAACATAAGAAAAAATGTAAGCAAAATTTGTGGGTGTTAACTTTATATTTGTTTCACATTTTGAACATCAAATATTGGAGGTCCCAAACTTGCAGAATAAATAATGATACAAATCAGTAAGGATGAATCTTTAATTTCATGCAGATATGTCTAGTTTCTTAATTAATTATTACCTTAATTTGGGAAATGAATTGCTATACGAAATTTAAACGTGTAACTAAATAAGTATGAATCAACAATTTTATCTAGCACGTTCGCCACCAAGTGTCACATATGTGTGACACTCGGTATATGATTTTCAATTATTTATCGTAGGCTTGGGTTTCTTCAAACAAATATAATAGCATAATGGTTTTATTAAGCGCTACTTACGCCATCTAACGGTGTACGTGGTTTTTTGTTAGCGTCATGAGATAGTAAGATAACGAAATTAATATTACGTATTAAGTTTGGGTTTATCTTAAGATTATCAAAAAAGTCTTGGGCGGTGAACGTGCTAGAAAATCGTTTTCAAACATTTTGGCACCATTTTTATTTTTTGTTGAAAAAACAACTGAGTCATTATTTCTAATATGGAACAACCTATTAAAAATGTTTTTTTAATTTTCTTTTTATATTTCTTACGCCTTTAATTTTTATAGAAATAAAAAAATAAAGTTATGGTAAGAAATCAATATTTTGAGAAACGCGGTCTCCTTTATTTGTAGTACCTATTCCTAACCAAATAAAAATACAAGTTTTTTACATTATTCACATATTTAAATCATTAACTAAAATATGATATTTACCTGGAGAAATAAGCTCGCTTTGAAACTTATCTAAATACAGATAATGCATTGAATGAAAATACTATTGTTATTAACATAGTTTGGACAGATATAACATTATATTTATTATTTTTCTACTTATTTATAAAAACTAAAACAAAATAAATTATTTTATTTTATGGATTTTGAAATATATATGTTACTGGTAGAGTACGAAACTGATAGTGTAGATTGGTACACTATAAGTTTTATCTAGTATGCACTACCCATGCATACTGGATAAAATAAACAAATATTATTTATCAATTAACCAGGTAAACTATGCATTACCTATTACTCAATATGTGTATCAAGTACTTTGATAAAATAAAATATGATTAAATATCGATTGTAGATAGTTATACAGGTAACTTTGTTACAATGAATTATTTTTAATGTTATTTTAATCTGAAGTACAGTTTACTTTCCATATGTACACTGTACACCACTGTTCAGCGTATTATATTCTTATTTATTTAAGGTTTATTACAACAAGTTAAACGGAAAATTTTATACTTTTTTAATTTTAATTTTATTGATATAAATAAATTTAGAAAAAGATAAAAACTCGATGTATTGAGCAGAAATTAAATATGGAAAGGAAATGGAAAAAAACAAATAAATCACACATTTCCAAGAAATCCGATGTTACCTATTACAAATTAAAGAAGATTAATTAATATTTCCGATATTATTACGTATTTGAGAAGTTTTTTATAACATTATGAACGATAACGTTTACAACAAAGGTACTGCATAATATTATACACCAAGAGTGACAAATTATTTGATCACAACGTGCCAAAAATGACCTTTTACGAGTTTGCCATGAAAAATGTTCAGTATTATAAGAAAAAAATTATTGTAATTTGATTGTATAATTGATGTATTAATATTATAAAGGTTAGTAAAGTTGAAGTACATATTATAATAACAATATTTTGTTAATTTTTATTTTCTGAATGTGATTTATTTTTTGAATACTTGAACCTAATTTGTTGATATATGGTTTGCAATTACTAATTAGTAACCATAATTTGATTTTATTCCGCACTGAATTCATCAGTTATTAGGTTTCTTGAATCAGATTTTACAACATTTATTTCTGAAAGTAGTGAATGTTGAACAAAAAATAGACATAACAGCTAATATTACTATTTTTAAAGTGGAATAATGCTGTGGAATTGCATTCCACATTTTCAAAATGCTCCCAGTGTTTACGATCAATTTTCTTATTGCCTAATCTCATCACGCTGAAATTCTTCCAATTAATTTCTCAACGAATTTTTCTTTCCATACTCGACTAAAAATCTACCAGCTGCATTTCAAATTATCCAAATTCAACAATTCAAACACTTTTAAGATGAGTTTTACAAATGACAATGTATCAAGATAAATAATGATCTTCATGATTTCTTCAAATTCTTTAAACTGAGTAATGTATAGAGAACTCATTCTTAGCTGTCTCAATAATATTTGAAAATTCTTGGATCAGATGATTTATATAAAAACTTAATAAAAATTTGAAATTTTTATTTATTATATCACGGTAAAATATTTTTAATTATACCTGAGATAATTGAAATAATATCAAACATACTAGTGATTATTTTGATATAAAATTGTAGTTAAAAATTGAATTAATTTGAATATTGGCTGTATTCTACAGAGAACATCAATCTAACTATCCTCTGCAAGTCAGTTAACTCTTCATGTATTTGATTTTGCTCATTCAAAAACATCTTAATTTTGTTAAGGATTCAATAAACCTTTAAAGTACTTTTGCAAGAGCTAAACATAACTAAAACCCTGTATACTGAATTTACTTTTTTTATTAGATTTAATTTTTTTTTTTTTTTTATTTAAAACAAAAATAGTAATGAAATTCCCTATTTTAGTAACGAGTTTTATTATAGCGTTAAATGATTTGAATGTATTTTTTGCATACAATGCCTCTTTTTGTGTAAATGTATAAAGTGTAAACCTAGCAAGATATGTCCACATGTTCAATAAATAAATTAACAAACTCTAATTCTTTAACAATCATGCTAGGTGTCCCATAAAAAGTAACAGAAGCAATCATTGATAAATCCACATTTGACACAGAAGCAGTATTAAGAACTGCTAAGTATTTTTTGTTGTTTTTTGCGATGAGACTATTAATTTTAACCAATTACTTTCTGATATTTGATGATTTGTGATATTTTCTGCAATTTTTAAAATTCGATCTTTTATAGTATTTCTGGTCATGGTTATATCCTTTATGACCTTCATAATTTTTTCATTATTAACTTAACATTCAAATAGAAATGGTACAGTTTCAAATCATTATATTTTTAATATATTCTGCATTGCAAAACGGCTTTCCGCACTTTGGAACATGAGTGCCATATATATATATATATTATATAGGACTCCCTTCTGCATACGACTGGTCTAAGGAATCTGCTGAATAAACTTTTTTGAACGAACGACCAGCTGGTATGCGGGGCTCGCACAGGCAGCAGTCAGTAGTAGTGTTGGTGTCACAACAGACCATTACAGACCATTTCAGAGCATTTCATATAATTTAACGTTATTACAATTAAATAAAGAATTTATGTTGAGCCAAAGTAATTTAAACTCGTTTTATTTTATTTGTGTGGAATCGCTAAGTGCGCGTCCATAACATAACGAAACTTGCTTCAACAATATTTCAATTACACAGACGTGACAAAAATCATTAAAGTCTGCAAATGAATGTTCTTATTTATTTGTAAAATATACTCTTTTTGTTCTTCATTAGTTTCATAATATAGTTGTTACAACACGAGTGCCATAATATATATATAATATATTATTATTATTATCACCAAAACTTGGCCTTATCTGTATCATTATTATTGTTAATATGTGTTCACGGGTTTTCACCACTTGTTTTCGGACCATCTATCGGTCAACACTAGAAAATATAATATACAATCCATTAAATGAATTCTAGTTTTCATGTATTTCGTTAAGTTAAACTATTGTTTTTGATAGAATAATTTAACAGATGATATTTTGCATACTCTTGTGGTTGAATACAAAATACATACAGTTTTAATGCCTTTTTAAACCATACCATAATATTTAGTCCATGCATTTTGAAATTCTATAATACTACAACTACTAACATTTAGATCACTAATTTTTCCTTTTTTTTTTTTTTTGTACACATATAATGAATAATTTTAAATAAAATAAAATAATCACACACAAAACACAATTAGGAGTAGGGAGTATGACTCACAAATGTCTGGCGTTATCATAGTGTTATGGTATCTTGAACTATTACCAGGACGCATACTGGTTTAATTTTAAACTATTGACAATCTATCATGTACCAGGCAACTAGAAAAGTTTAAATAAAAATAATAATATAATAGCAAGGTACCTAATTAATGAATTATACTTTTTTTTTAACAAGCAATTTTTTGATATTGCTAAACATGGACTATGATCATCCCACGCAACCCATTTGCGCCCTCGAATACAGCCCATATGCTCTCGATTCAGATCAGATGAAAATTGTGCAACGTTGCCATTTATTGAATATATTTGCGTGTATTTATAAATAAATTATAAATTTTAATTTTCTAAAATAATATTTTATTGTTTCAACATTTACAATGGAAATTGTATAATCCCAATCGATAAAGATTATATTATACAAAAACTAAAAATGCATTTATCAGTTGTATTTTATGTGTCAGATGTGTTATATGCCCACCACTATAGACTATAGAGACGCTTGTTGTACAGAATATAATAACGCCTGTACGTAGGCGTCTTATCTTAGATATTTTTGCTTAAGCGCGACAAGACTAAAGTATCGGTCTTGTCGACAAGGCAGTCTTGAACCCGACTCATTCGAGTTAAGTAGTGTGCTTATAGAATAAATTATATTATTTTAATAACTAATAAAGTGTAATATTCTTATCTAAATCCAAAAACGTCTATTCTTTTAATAATAACTATTCCGCAACATTTAATTAACACCTACTACACAGAGAACGGTTTCAACAAATTGTCGTCTTCGGATACAACTAGAGACACAATATAAAATATAACAGAACATCACAGGCTCACGCGGTGGCGTTCATAACAGTTGCATCAGTAAATAAATGTGAGTAATACTATAATATAATGGAATTTTGTACAACTTTTTCAAGTAAACAAAAACTTTGTTAAGTTTTTCGTTATTTTAAATACAATGTGAGTAGAACCGTTGTTTCTTTAGATGGAAGTTGGCGTAGTGTAAAAAACCCCTGTAGCGCGTGCAGAGCTTTCCACGTGCAGCGCCGCTAAGCATATCGATGTTCATAATTTCAGAAAGTCTATGTCTAACTTAACCTTGATTTTAAGTAAAAATGTTTCTATTTGAAATTTAAATTTTAACGCAATTTAAATAATAGTTTTATATTTAATATTATGTATACTGTGTAGTATTTAACATTATTTTTAAAATTATTACTTTTTATTAATTTTGATTTTATATTTTTAAACAACAATGGCAACGTTGCATGCAAAATGGGCGCATTTGGTTTTTTAAATCAGGGTTTTATGTTTTTTATTTTGGGCGCAAATGGGCTATAGCCGATCATTTGTACATGCTGGTTGCACAAGACATACCTTTTTATTTTATTTTTTTGATGCAAGTATACACAGTTGCTTTAAATTTTAGATTAAAGACCGCTTTATTTTTTACATTTGTGGATACATAATTAAAAGTTCCACCAAGTGCATTATTTGTGAATTTAGTAGAAAAGTATTAATTGATACCTTTTAATATGGTATGAATAATTAAAATTATATAACATTAAAATTAAAAATGTCTAACTAATTATAGGTAAGATATTTATTATTATAAGATATTATATAAGTAAATTACTTTCCTAAGTTTAAAAACGTATTAAGATAAACCAAAAGCTACATTGGTAAATCTAAAACTAATGATGGTATAATGTACCCAAATCAGTTTGTTTTTAAAATATTGTTAGCTGTTGAAGATTCATTTTCAAAGTTCTGCAACAGTAATGATATCTTTGAGCTCACTTTGAATAATTTCTTTGAAAAATATGGTCCAATCAAATTTCCATCTATAGATTACAGAACTGAAGTACTAAAGTTTATTTAATCTGATTACATTGTGATGAAACTGCATTAGTATACGCTTGAGATGAATAAAAATAAAAATAACGCTTAAAAAAAAACTATTTAATACATAACGTTTTAATCAAAATAATAAATTATGGATGGGAGTTATGTTTTTTATTTGTACTTCATTCTTATGTAAATAAATTTTGTCTTGTTTAGTTTAAAATTAAACCATAAAGAGCGCTAGTAACATTTTTAAGGTCCCATAACATGTCTTATAACAACAGACATTTGCGGTCAACCGAAAGTTTTTGAATGCCAGTTTATTATATGATAGTCCTTGCATACGGCTTTTATCGGTCAATAACAGTTATTCAAATTTATCTGTAGATAAAATAATAATATATTATATTGTAGTCTATTTAGAATAAGAATGCCCGCTCGACCGTCTAAAACTCGTCTAGTTCGAGCACACGTCTGTTTCAATGGTGAGCGCTGTGCCAGTCGCCGCCGTCATCTCAGATGACTCATCTGTATACAAGGCGACGCTGTCTACCGCGACGGGTAACAGTGGTGGTCGACAACTGACTATCATTCACAGTACACCTGTATTTCGTCAGGGGGGTAAGCATGCGCGAATGTGGTCATTCTTATTCTGAATAGACTAGGTATCTATATAATACAGTATTAGGTTCAGTAGGTATATTCTCCAAGTTTTTAACGAATCTATAGCTAATAAAATAATATAGATAAGTATTATAGATGGCTCGCTGCAGCGTGGTGTTCTAGCAACGTGACTGGAGTAAGTAACGTCCGTTGTCATTATATATATATATATATTATATAAAATAAAAATATTAAAATGTTTTACATGCCACCTCGAGCATGCATGTCATAGATTTGCCATCCATGATATATACTAAGGCTCTTCGTACTCTAAATTTAAAATATATTATTTAAAATTGAATCTTAATTAATATTGTATACAGTTGGTTTAAATCTATAGTCGATTCCACTTTATTGGGACTCATCAGCTGCGTGTTATTTTTTTCTAATAAAGTGGTTGTCCAAATAATCCGAAATAAAAAAAAACGAACAAATAATTTTTTTAAAAAACAGATTTTTATGTTTTTATTATTAAAATGTTATTATACCTTAAGTACCTACTTATAAAAATGCATACATATAAAGTACCTAAATACCTTATATATTTATTAATAACATTTAACACCCATCACATTTTAATATACGATCAGATAAAATCTATGTAACATAAATTTAATCTAATAATCGATTACGTGAGTTGGTCGCGTTTATCAGACTATTGATTTATAAATGTACTCGATAAAAATGTCTCAATTATCCGGATAAACGGACTAGCGGTTTTCCTTATTAACCGGCATGTCAATTAAACGGAATCCAATGTATTTGTATAATTATATTAATATAATAAGTATTGTATTCCTACTTACCATATGGTGTATCGAATTCTTCATACTTATTTTCTATATCAAGTAAAAATAATTTCAATGTTAAGTATTATATTAAACATCTAAAATAATTGAATGCCTTTTTAATTAATAAATTATTATTGTTATAAATTAAAGGTTTTTATTAAACTTCGAATCTTGGCTGTTAGTCCGAATGTTTGACAACGCGATTTCTCGAGAACGCATGGTCACAATTCTCTTAAAAAAGTAATTTGGTGTAAATTTATCCAAGTTAATTGTTGCGCACTTGTAAGATTATCGAGCGTGAGGTGGTGTTTCATAGCAAGTCGAAGGATATTTTTATTTTATTTTGTCCGAGAGTAGTGCAGCAAGAGAGTGGGGACGCTAGCATTACTGTAAGTAAAAAAACCCAAGTCTTTCGAAAGCTCGTGCTCTTTACTCACAGCGACCGACCGAGCCACACACGAGGTTCGCGTTCGTTATATCTTCGATAAATAGCACCACGCCACGTGAATATGTTACCACGTCTCGTTCTACAACAACCCAAAAGTATGCGAATGGAAACAAACTTCAGTGCTCAAGCTCGTGTCTCCTAGATTCTTCTCATACACGCTCGTGTCACGATCACGTTTTTGCGTAACCCAACATCGAGCCCACGCTCCGTCTCAATACTCGTCCAGTCACCCACAACGAAACCAATGTACGCTCCGAAGGTCGACACGATGAATGCATTTTCGAGCGCATCACACTCGATAGCGTTGAGCACTCACCGAACAACGAAAGGCAAACTGATCATATAAATATAAAGTAAATAAACGTCTTTTGATGCAGATGCATCACCGATAATAGTTTGAGTCACTACAGTTACACCACACAAAAACTTCACCTACATCCTAACTATCGTCGAGTCAGATAGCGTACGAAGTATGTTGTCCGCAAGTGTGGACTGCCAGCCTATGAACGTTAGGTACCTCCAAGAACGACACCGCACAATATTATCGACCCGACGAACAAATTATATTAATACCTTTTTGGTGAAAAATTTTAAAGCCTAACGTTTAGTAAAGACTAATCTAAGCCAAAAAGAGAATTAATAAACTTTGACACTAAAAAGTGTAAAATAAATTGTAGTTTTGAAAAAACTAAAAAAAATCTTTATTTAACTTATCGGTGAACTAAAAAGTAGAGTAAACTATTTCAGGTGATCCTGTGAATTTTGTTATTAAATTAACTTATTTATTATTGCATGTGAAATTGTATTTTCAATACATTTAATACATCCTTCCAATGATTTTCTAATTTATACATAGCGGTGATCAATTATTTATTTTTAATCAGAAATTAATATTTTAAAATGCGGAGTTTTGGGCAAATGTATATTATGAAATTTATTTACATTTTACATACCTACATTTAAAAAATATTCAAATTTAATAATGAAAATACAATTTTATAAATTTCGTTTCAAACATTTTTTTATAGCATAAAAGTTGATAAAACAAAACGTGTTTTTTAGTTTTATTTATCTATTAACTTTTGACATAAACCCAATTTTAACTCGTGCATAATTTACTCGTATAATACAATAGTAAAAATTGATATAATAATATTAAATAATTTCAGAATTACACGATAGATTACTATTTTTTTTCAAATTAAATCGTAAATTATTACGACGACGGTGACGTCGTTTTTGAGAAACTTTGGATACCTACTCATTTTTATGGATATATTTTGCAAGGCTAAACCACATGGACATATTACAGTATGACAAAGAAATATTCATTGTTATTTTTTAGATATCCGTCTAGGCGGGGGTCATAGAATAATCATATTAAAGTCAAAAAATCATGCACTTAGTTAATAGGTACCCTAACAGCCATATCAACATTCATTTTTATTAGTTAACTCTACAACTTTATTTATTCTCACAAGTCACAACATTTATATTGTTATCACTTTTTGCTCACTTACTTTTTATTATAGTATAATTATTAATTATATTTTAATTTTAATTTTTTTGTTAGGAACTGTAATTTTTACTTTACGGTTATTAGTTATTACACATTACACATTTGCTTTGGAGTTTTGACGTATCACCTATATTTTACTTTGTTTTTATTAGAACTTAGTTAGACATTTGAAGTTTACAATGGAAGGAGAGAGATGTGCTGTAAAAGGATGTACGTAAAAACTGTATATGAATCATAGTTTTCTTTACATAGAAGATCGGTATATCTTTAAATAATTAAATAAATTTTATGTTAGTGGCTTACTAATTTTATTACTGATTAATATCGATTTAATGATGTTAATTGTATTGGTTTTTTGTAAATATATTTAATGGTTTAAAGCATGTAAAAGACATGACCATCTAAATACTCCAATCGAAACAATTTATAGATATTTTAAGATTTGTAGAATTTATTTTGAAATAAAAATGCACTGTAATCTAGAAAAAAACGCGTTTATTACCTCAAGCAATGCCAATTTTATTTAGTATGTGTTATGTACTATCAAAGATAAGAATTACATATATTTTAGAATTAATTGTCAATGTATATTTAAATGTTAAAAAAGTTGATCTTAATTGTGAACTGACAGAAGTTTCTATAAATCCTAATAAATTATATTATTTAAATTATTTAAATTATTTTAACAATATAATTAATATAACTATATAATTATATTATAATATAATATATTATTTAAATCAGCAGTTCTCAATTTTTTTTTCGTACCACTTAGGTGAATTATTATTAATCAGCCACGTATCGTTAATGACTAAAAATAGAAAGACCCAAATTGTACAATTAAATATTTTTATTTATTGGATTTTTAAAATTAAATATGAATTAAATAACAAATTTTCAAGGAGATCAAAATTGAATATTTCTTTTTAATTTTCAGTTGTATCACCGCGCGGTCTTCCGCGTACCACAGTTTGAAAACCGTTGGTTTAAAGCATTAAAATCAATTGTACTTTCTACCAATGATAGTATGAATATGTCTTAAAAAAAAATACGACCAAATACTCAAAATCGGCCCATACTTTGATTACTCCAATTGATTATTATTATTTATAAATAATATTAAAGTAAAAGAAATAGTCCAAACACTCCAAACTATTATCTAGTACAATTTCTAATATAAAGTATTTATATTAACTAATTACTTAAATATTTAATGAAAAATATTGTGTACTATTTTATTTCGACAAATCCTTTTCATAATTTTATGATAGGTAATCAATATTATTTTGTATATAAACTTTAGATATTTTAATTTTTACGAAGGATAAAAATAAATATTAGCAATAAAATAAAATATTATTACCTTTTTAGAATTATTTATGTATTTTTTATCAGTTATAATTGTTCTGAATTTCAATGATTAAAATAAAGCATTTAAATACTTACTTGTATCTACAACTAAAAGTAAAATACAAAACATTATTTTTAAAATAATAAATTTTGCAATATTAATTTAATTAGGTAATTATATTGTCTTATATTTTTTCATATTTCAATAATTTAACATACAATCAAAATTCATGTAATAATTCAAACATAGATTAAAATTAATTTCGTTTTCAATGAAAAAACTTAAACCATTTTTGATAAACGTATGATTATATAAGCTTTTTAACATTTAACATAATTATTTACCAAAAATAACTTACACATTTTTTTTTCAAAACTCTCTAAAATTTAAAAAGTATTGACGATTAGTTTTTAATATTAACAATTCATAAATTAAAAATATTCCATTATCAATGTTCGAACATGGACGCGCACGATGTATTTCCTAGGGTTAGGTAACAAGTCATATTATTATTAGTATCATTATTTTTATTATACTACGTGTATTTCTTTCACCAATATTATAAACATTGTTAGATTTATAGTTTTCTTGGGCGTCCGTATAGTTTTTCTATTATTATATTATTATTATTGTTTGTCTAGGTATTTATAATTTACATACGATAATAACTGCAGTCATAAGCCACTAAGCGGTAACTCCAAAAATCGTAGTTTTCAGGAAAAGATAAAACAGTTTTCGACACTAAATTAGGTAATAGGTAAAAATAATAATTCTTTAAACATTAAAGAGATGGTATGTTATTGTATTTTTTTTTTGGGGGGGGGGAAGCTATTGAACACAAAAAAAAAGTTGTTTGATAATTTTTTATGGGTTTAAATGGACTTACTGCATATTGTCTTATATAAGTCAGAAGTAAAAAAGCAGTAAGTAAGTACACTTTTATTTGGAGTTACTGCCTAATGCCTTCTGATCATGGGCATCATGACCTATTTAAATTGTATGTTAGAATGATTTATTGTTATATTCAATATAGGTTTTTCTTATAAACCATTTTTTTCGATCTGCTATTTATTTTTAAGATTTATTTACACAAATTAATAACTTAAACATGGAAAAATGTAGCACTTTGAAAATATAATAATGCATTACTAAAGTTGTTGGATACCGAATCGCTTATTTTAATTTCGCGCGACGTGACTGTCATGTCCCGCGATGTAGAAGTTGGCATCCTGGTTAACCGCGGCCGACACCAAGAAGGGGAACGATTCTGTCGCGCCTAGCCACCAGTCGCCGGTTCATGCCGCCGTTTTTCTTATCTTGTTCGTTCTTCTACCGTCTACGAAACAAGCTTCACGATCCGGTGCCCTGTCGTCGTCATTCCGCCAGTTTTTGTGCGTGTGGCTTTTAGATTGCTCATCCGAGCTAATCTCCGTTCCACGCCGTGCCGCGTTCGCGAACGTTTTGTTTGTGGCTTGCTAGCCACCCGAAGCAATGTCTTCTTCGTCGATAACCAACCCTCTAGGCTAATCGACCGAGCCCCTGCGCTCACCGACTTATCGCACACGTGCTTGTGCCCGCGATTAAAGTCACGGCCGCTTGTGCCAAAAACACGACTTGTATTTTGTGTGTTCCGTCGCTCGTCCGATTTTTGCGGCTCCGACCCGTGGTCAGTTACGCCGTCCACGTGTTGTGAACTATAGTACGACCGTCTGGTGTCTGACGCGTCGTTACTATTTTTATTATATTTTGTATCGCCCAGCCGATCTTTGCCATGCGATTTTAAGCCATGTTCGCTCACGCACCCACGTGTTCCGCCCGCCCGTTTTACGCAGTGCGAACCGTCGCGTATATTTTGGGTGTCGTAGATCCTTTCGTCATATTCGACGATAGTGCGAGTGTCGCAATCACGCCTGCAGTTTTCTTTAGTCGCCGTTCCAGACCAATCCTGACCATCGTGTTATCATCGGACCACCCGGTTATCAGGTCGTACACACGATATCATTTGTTTATTTTGAATTTTTTATTCGTCACATATTCGACGTACTTTGGTATTATTTTGTCGTCTCCGACGCGCCTTTTATATATTATTATTCAATCTCTACCACCGATCGTATGTGATCGTGCTTATATACTAACCCTAGTACGTAAGTTTATTTTATTGCAGAATCACTCGAATAAATTGTTCTGCACATTGTATATATATATAAAATATTGTGTTGTTTTTTTTTTTTTTGATCACCTAATATTCATCATCTAAGTTAAAATTAATTAGTCAGAGATGAGACCCCCCTAATCATACAGTCCATTCTCCCCCTTCTACAAGGTCATCGACAAGGTCGACGGAAGTATTCACACATAAACGACGGGTTGCGTGTTGGCGCCGTTCGTGCGCGCGCACACACACACACACATACGCGTAAAACCCGTCCGCCGGCTTCTCGTGCAGCCCGATCGCACAAAGGTAAAATTGGGCTTTTTTTTAATTGATAATATATTATTCCTTATCAAGTTATCTTTAGGCCTGTAACATTTTAGTTTAAATATTAATTCTATTTTCAGATTAATGTAAATATTAAACCAGAAATTCTAATTTTATTGGACATACTGCTTTGTGCATACAATAATAACTAGGGGAAAAAGCAGTAACTCCAGACTGCCTTTTCTGTTATTTTATTATCAATTTATATGAATTTCTAATGAGAAAAACATAAATTTGTATTGCGGGAATCGATAGAGAATTAAAATATCTATCGATAGACACCAAAAACTCGATTTTCACAAAAATGGAGTTACTGCTTAGTGGCTTATGACGGTAGAATATTGGGAATATTGGTCAGAGATTAGTATTCGTGTATTCATCCTTTTGACGTCTTATTATATTATTTGTGTGTACCTTTTACACCACAACTTGTAATTTTACATTTTTACATCTATTTTGCGTATAATTTTATCATGTTTATAAATTATAAAATATATAATATCATATATATGTAAATACATCTGGGTAGTTTTCTGGTCCTCAGTATCCCGCAAGTCTAGCCGCTAACCGCATCATCCGTAGGAGCAGCTTATCGGCGCAAATTATCAATTTCAGTTAAATGGACTTCTCAACCTGCACCCGAATGTGTTGTCTTTGGCTAACTCGTACGACGTAGTAAATTTTCATTCACCAATCTCAATAGTATGCGTTTAGTTTTGATATAAGAGTGAACTGACCTATTGGCTATTACCAAACGTTGTCTTGTTGGATTTTTACGGTTTTTAATTTTTGAACTTTGTTATGAGTATAACAAATATTTAATATTCTAAAATTTAAGTAGATACTTATAATGAATATATTTGGGTACGATATCTTTTTAATCTAAACTATTCTACGATAATGTGTACTCTCCCCTCTTCCACTTCACTTTCAAGTAGTGCAATGTCAAAAATGGTGTTTCAAATAACGACTATCATAAAAAACAAGTTATTTATCAAAGTTATTAAAAAATTCACTTAAAATACCTAACTATATATTGTATATTCATAAATTATAATCATATTACTTACTTATATAGAATTTATTCAAAACACTTTCTGTAAATAAATAAAAATTTAATTTTGAAATGCTGTCTTTATAAAATAGCATAACATAACTTAAAATATAACGATGATTTTCCACTTATAACACTTTTTTAATTTGTTTTA
The DNA here is from genome assembly GCA_009761285.1 of Aphis glycines. NCBI lineage: Eukaryota > Metazoa > Arthropoda > Insecta > Hemiptera > Aphididae > Aphis > Aphis glycines. The sequence goes on from VYZN01000019.1 coordinate 1,999,636, forward strand.
AATATTATTTCATATTTAAAAACAAATTAAAATATGTATATATCATCTTAATAATTTGTAAAATTAAAAAAAGAATTATTATGTATTTTTCAGTCATACACTATTTAAAAGGATGCTGCAAACAATGCCGCAACATCCACCCGGGCAGCCAGGGCAATGCCCCGGGAAAATGTCTCTCATATAATGTATGTGGCATCTAATAATATGTAGAACTTATAACACATATATTTTTTTATCATGGATTGAAATTTTAATTAATTATTCTGTATTCAGATTAATAAGGTCGTAATGCTATGTTGTAGTACTTTACCACTGTAATAACTAATAAAGTAAATCTAAAATTATTTGTACAAAAATAATGATAAGACTGATTTGTATTATAAATAATAATAGGCATTTGTTGGAATTTTAATGGGGAATCTCAATATTCGCCGATCCGCGTTACTTCGACGGTCTCAGTCTAGCGATTTGTTATGATAAGTATTTATTTTATTTTTTTAAACCACCTTTATCTTATGAATTTTTAAAAATGATTGTTGCTTCAAAATTTATTTATACTTAAAAAGTTAAATTTAATATATTAAATAATATATATTTTTATAACTATTATATGTATATATATTTATTTTATTCTTTTAATATATTCAAAAAGGTATCTTAGCTGTATTATATAGATAGTTAATAATAATAATATTAATAATCTGAAATAAATTCTAATAACAAAAATATAGTGTAATGACTAATGACAATGACAATTTTTGTTAAGTATGTACAAAATATTATGTGTTACAAGTAATGTATTTATTTATAAATAAACAAAAAAAAAATCAATATGTAATGTTTAAGCTAAGAAAAATTAAACAGTAGGTAACAACTAGTTCAATGTTGAATTTATTTTATAGCTGAAAAATCCATAGAAGGTAATGAAAGCATTTTGTCAACTTAACCATTAGTTTGTGAAACTTTTGCTTCAAATTCAAATTTATCAGAACTAGACGAAGAAAAATATAATAAGTCTACACAAGGTTTTTATGAGTGTTTTGTAAAAGAAATTCTTACTTTTTATATGAATGAAATAAAATTATAAGACAATAATATTATGCTTTTTATTAGGTGAACATAATTTTCTACATAAAATTATAAAAAAACTAATTCTTTCGTGTATTTTTAGGATTAGATTTGTCAAGTGAATATCCTACTGACCGTAGAAATTTCAATGAAATTATAAGCAGTGATTTAAAATACAGTATTATGAATTATGGGCCGTGTAGACCTATAATTGACTTTCCTTATTCGTTAGAGGGTAGTGGAACCTTAAGAAAATTTTCAGCTGGTTATTACAATATGACAACAAAATCAGAACTACAAATTCCTCGATTATGGCTTTGTTATTCTATTTTATTAGACCATGTATACTGTGAAACGTGTTGGTTGTTTGCAAACAGAAAACAGAAAGGGTTTAAACATAATTGGATTTTAGGAATAAACGACTGGCATGAGTGAACAATAGAAATTAGCTTTCATTTATTACATCTTTTATGCAGTTGGTTAATAATGAGAAGACCGTGGGAAAAAAATATCCCCATTATGGCTTATGGGATAACAGAAAGAACATTTATGATCCAAAATCTAATTTAGTGAACTTTTACAAATTGCTTCTTATCAGTGGCGTAGTCACAAAAATATTTTGGATGGTAAAAGTGGGGGTTTTAAATTTTCAAATCTTTCCTATATAAGCAGGTACCAACTATTTAATTGTAATTAGTTGATTAAACATAGTTAAAATATAAAAAGTGTTATAATTTAGCTTATTAAAACTGAATGTATTCAGTCTTAAAAATATATATATATTTATACAATATACATATATTTACATATAGCTACAATATATACATAAAAGTAACTGGTATTTAAAAATTAATTTTTAATCTTCTTGAATGGTAGGCAAGTTCTTTTAACACATCATTTATCTTTGTAGTATTATTATAATATCACGATGGTTGTATAATAATGCCAAATCGTTTAGACGTTGCCGACCAGTTTTATCTCTCAAGTACGTTTTTAAAAGGCGTAAAGAACAAAACGAACGTTCCCAAGTGGCAGAGATGACTGGTAGCGTAATAAAAATTTGTAAATGTTTGGTAATGGTTTTTTAAAAATCTGAGTTGATTTGAAAAACCTTATCAATTGGAGATATATCTTCACAGTGTGTCCAAGTATAGAGAAGAGATGAAAAACTTGTACAAATTCAAACGCACTCAAGATTTTTCCTATAATGATGTGTTGAGTTTTCTCTATAGCTGTTCGAAGAAAAACTGATGGAAAATTTAGTGTTGATTTTTTAACTTTAAATATAAATATAACATTTTTTACGATTTTTCAACTACAGTATTACTTACAAATTTTCACGATTGTGACATATTTCGTAAAAATTTGAACTATATTATAAGTAGGTAGAAAATGAGAGTTCTATTTCCTTATCTCTTGGACCGCTAATCATGTCTGATCATGGTTAATCGGCTGACCCTTCTTCGTTGCTAATCTCTTTCACCATCATGATCGGTGTGACGTATATTTAGCCCACCACCTACCGCGTAATCCACCATGATACTACCCTCCACACCGACCATTGATGGGCGATGATCGCTGCTGCGATTCCGACGTCGTGGTTATCGACAACCATTTATCAATTATGCATATCATATTATTGTACTCACATCAATATAACCGACATACACTATATACTATTGTACACGCACCATATCGTCGGTAAAACTGCAATACCTCGTAAGTCAAAATTTCACTTTTTTCAGGAGATACATAAATGTGTTTATAAAATCAAATGTATCATGACACAGTACCTCGTATCTCCGTGTCATAGTGTATCATTATATACAAACAACACTATTATTGTTGGCGGCACGTATTGCAAGTGTTACATATAACATGTTCTATTGTTAACGGAATGACCTATTCCAACCGATTTGTTGTTGTGATATTCACGATCATTTAGAGACAGCCCCCTCAGAGCAGTTTCTCTTATCACATCAGTGAGCGCCAAATAAAATTCAAATTTTCCGAAAGTACTTCAAATCCAATTGTTTTTTATAAAACACAAGGAACAGAGTATCTACCATTAGACTTAAATTATGTTATGTTAATAATACTCACTGAAACTCAAAAAGTTGTTTTGCATAAATTTAGTAATGGGAAATTGTGTACTGATTCTACACATGATACCAATCAATATAATTTTAATTTAACTTCAATTGTATCGATTGATGAATTCAGAGAAGGATACCCTGGTACATTTTGTATAAGCACAAAAATTGACGAAGTACAAATGAAAGTTTCTTTTCAAAAATTAAGGAGGTGATTGGCTGCCTTACTCCAAATGTATTCATGAGTAATAAAGCGCCTGAATTTTGGAATGCATGGATTAACACAATGTGGCCTATTCCTCAATATCATTTTTTGTGTAAGTGGCATATTGACAATAACTGGCGCAAGAATCTAAACAAAATATCTGGTTCTCGAAGTTTAAAAGCTTACGTTTATAAAACTCTTCCTGTATTATACTTGAAGAACCAGATAAAACTCAGTTTGAAGAACTTTTAACTAATTTTATTTGTAAATTAGAAGCGTACACATTAGAATATGTACATAGGAAAAAGTGATAGGCAGCTTGCTATCGATATAAAGTAATGCTTAATACAAATATGGTATTAGAAGCTTTCCATAAAACTTGAAAACATGTTTATTTAAAGGGGAAGAAAAATCAACGTCTTGATGTGTTGCTCCGACATTTACTTAAATCATTATGCAATAAATACTTTAAACGACTAATAAAACTGTGCAATGGTGGATAAGTTTATCACCTCGTAAATGCGATTAAAAGTCGTCATCGTTCTGCTGTTCAGATTATTACTTTTAGAATTCATCAAATATCAGAAATCACCTGGTCTGTAACATTTGAAACTTTAGATCAAAATTATTTGGTTAAGAAACGTGAACCACATTCATGTAAGATTATATGTGTTATGTGTAAAGTCTGTGTACATTTGTTTTCTTGTACGTGCTATGATTACATAATAAAAAACAATATGTGCAAGCATATACATGCTGTAAACATTAATATGGTTGACAATAAAGTAGTAATTACAAGAACTGATGTTTATAATCCCATCATAACTGATGAAGTATGTGTGAAAATTCCAATCACTCAATAGCTGAATTATGTATCCACAGAATCCATTGGTAATAAACTTCATGAATTCTATAACATGTTTATGTCACAAACAGACACATTAAGTTCCAACAACTAACAAAAATCAACGCTTCTATTGATACAGGTTTACGAATATTGTATAAAGGAGAAAATAATATAATTAAAAATGTAAAAAATCAAGAACCTGTTAATAAAAATGCAGAAAAACAGTTGCGGTTTTATTCCACCATACTTAAAGAAAATAAGACTTAGTTATAGGTACCACGGTTGAAATAATAGTATATTAATTCAACCTTAGTTAATACATAGTAAATAACACAACGCATTTTAATTTATACTTTAATTAATTTTATACTAAGTTTTATAACTTTGTTTTTAGTTTTTTGGATTACTTACCAATCTTGACAACATATTAAAAATTTATAGGTACTGAGTGTAGCATATAATGTTACTTGTATCATGGAAACAATACAATATTATTGAAACTATATAATCGTAAAATGTAATATTTATTATCTATTTAATATAACGTATTTATTAAGTAATTAACTGTTTAACTGTTAACATATTAAACTTTGTGACCGTGATAATGATCGCTCATGTGATAATGGTATTGTAATAAGAGAAATTGCTCCGAGGGGGCTATCTCTAGATGCTCGTGTATTATTCTCAACACGCGCAGGTTAATTTATGGAATTAGTATTGAAACTTTGTCCAATACAATAATCCCCAAAATAGTCAAAAATCAATAGCGATATACGAAATTATTATGGTAAATACCCAATTCATATTTTACCTAGCCCTGGCTTAAATATTCTCCATCTCCATAAATGCTAAGATTTCTGGACACTTGCTTCGTTGTACGATCTTTTCAAGACACCCATTACTCTCCATATACTTTATTTTCACTCTCTCATAACTTAAATAATTGATTTTGTTTACTTAATGCAAAGATGTAAGTTAAAATATTGTAAATTATATCTTTACAACAGTTTTAATTATTTTTATAAACTTATACTGAATTCTCATATTGATTCTATTTTGTCATCTATTTTTTGATCATCGACAATAATATTTTAAACTACGAGATGTAATGAAATTTAATCATTTAATATGTTAAATGATAAACTGAATATTTTCAATTATTTTAAACTGTTAAATGAAATTATACATGTTAAGTGGATCTGTGTTTGTTATGCTTACCGCGAATACATATGTTTATGGGGGAGTGAGAAAATATAACGTTATTTATTATTTATCATAATAACTAAGTATGATAATTATTTTGAGCATAACGTGTAATATAATTTAAAACAGAATAAAGAAAAATATAACAAGTAAATCTTTGATATTCCTATTGAAAAAATAAACACTATGAATATTAAAAGACATGACGATATTCATTTGTGTGCTGTATAGTATAGTACTGAACGATTATTGATAATTATAAGATTATGAAAATGAAAATATGAAAATATAATGAATCATCTATTATAATAATAGTTTGCTATATTATGTATAATATAATATAATATATGTTAATATTTATCGAATATATTGGTTTTAACTAGTTAAGTCGATGGTCTTAGGAAAACAAAAATATTTCACCATAAGTGTGAAGTGGACAATGTTTCATGTATCTATTTTATAATGACTACCGGCTACTAACTTTCTAGAACTAAAATTAACTTATGCACTATTTTAAAATGTTTGTATTGTATACCGAATTTTAAGTATAAGTATATTATATTTTTAAACTAAATCATATCGAGTATATTGGTTTTGACAACTTTTAATTTTCGGAATGGTGGGGGGGGGGGCAATGCTCAGCATGTAGTTAAAATGAAGGGGAGGAGGCAAGGTAATGGGATTCACGGGATTTGCGGGGGATACAGAACCGACTAAAACACACTACTAACATCTATACGATCATAACGGAATCTACATTGTTTTATTAGGATATAACAGAATGCATAACTCACTTAAGGTTATAGGATACGTTATAAAATCAGACTTAAGAGGACGCTATACCTGGCAGTGGCGTAGTTATTACCTGCATGTGTTGACTCTGTCTTATACAAGAGTAACATAGTTAAAATTGTTTTGCATATCAAAATTACCAAAATTATAAATTGCATTGGGAAGAACTTTACTTATGTCGTAGCTTTTTAATTTTTTTGATAACATGAATACAATTAATGTAATCGGTTTGAGAAATGTAGGTTTTTTTCATTTAATTATTAAAAATTATTGGTTACCTACTATTATCAATAAAATTAAAACACTTCGACTAAGGTATAAAGTTCTTCTCTCGATGCGATTTATAATTTTTATATAAAATATATACGTATTTATCAATAGTAAATAAACTTAAACTAAATGCTACAAACTGTTAAGTCTATTAGATAAGCATCTTACATTTAAAGATATATTTTTTAATCTTAACTGTAGGTATACTTTCAAGCTCTGTTTGAAAATTGCTCAGTTTTATAATATGTCTATAAAACTTTAACAGATTAACTTAAATTATACATATTGTCTAGGTGCATATAGAATTATAACTTTGATTTTGATATTAAAATAGATAGCTATATTTAATGAATACATTACCTTTATTTAGCTTCCAACAATTAAAAGAATGAACATTTCCACCTAAGCAGATTATTTGTTAATATAATACATGGCATAAACTTTGATAAAAAAAAAAAAATACTTAAATAAATAATCGATGCGAATATTAATAATAACCATAAAATACTCTTACTGTATTAGGTTCTTTAATCGTAACATAAATTAATTATTTTATACTATACTATGTATTTTGAGTTATTTATTTAACACGTTTTAACAATTATAAATGTATAGTTCTATTATATTAGTACTTGATTACCTATTGGACATATAGTTATTTCTCCGTAAATTATTTTGAAACTTAACCATAGAAGTCCTAATGATACATACATAGTGTCTATAAAATTACAATTTATTTTACTCCGTAACCAGTTTAATAAAATAGAGAATTGTCATTTATTGAGACTGTAGTTAATTGTAAAGATTGCAATCCATCGATGCGAATAGTAGTAACACAAATGCCACGATAATTGTTCCAATATGAAATAATAACATTTTATTTTATAAAATTCCACTTGTATTTTATATGATACAGATGTGTTGTATTTGCTTTTAAGTTGTTATGTACATTATTATTTTACATGCGTAATTTTTACATTCTTATAATATTTTGTGTGAAATAAAAATCGTAAATCTAAAACTTTTACATTTAAAATGATTTATAACATTATAATTCAAATTTTATTTTATTTTTCTATACCTAGTTTAGGGACACTTTTACAATAGGTACTAATAAAATCTTCATTTTTGATTGTGTATGGAGCGATGCATTAATTAATGTATAATATTTTGTTTCGGTAGCTTTATAGTTTGTGTAATTTGAATTTTGAATAAAGCATCCTTTTTTTTTCTCCAGCTATATAAAAAAATTATAGTTATATTGGTCTAACTTTTCTTTACATATTTAATAAATTGAGATTTTAGTTGAAACTTCTAAAAATTATTTATATTAAATTATTAAGTATAATAACGCAAAAAAAAATATGTTAATATGTTATTTTTGTTAATGTGTGTAGTATAAAATAATATAAATGCTGAATATGCAACATTGTGGATACATATTCATAAATTAGCATTTGACTACTATTATATTAATTAATTACGTTTTGTAACTTTTCGCGTTTTTTTTTTTTTTTTTTGTTTTAGAATTTTGATATTTAAAGGGTTCATTTGTAGATACTATTTAGTTTGATGTATAATACTTCTATTTTAATTTCTTTTACCTTTTATATGGACATGAAAATATTTGGATAACGTGTTGGTATTTCTTGACGAAAATAAAATTTCTGTGATTTACTTGAAAAAGTACACAATTGTCAAACTTAGAGATTTAAATAAGTCAAAATTTAATAAGTTAATAAGTCGGGCGCAGCTTAAAAAAAAAAGATTATTTGGGCACAGTTTACGTATGACCTATGATAATTTTATTATTTCACCGAATCATCATTACTTCAGCCACAACTATATCAACTATATCTTTTATGTTATCTTTATATTTTAATTTATCTTAAAACCAATTCTCTGGGTACTCAATTTCGGCCTTCCGTGCCTGTCATTTATCGCTTAGCGTATTTACTACTACAAATTTGAACTTTATAAAATGTATAATCAATACATCAATGTATAATTATTTACATTTATGTATAAATTCAAATGCTAGAAGTATGGAAACCATATATTATTTAATTTGTTACCTGTACATACAATTTACACACAATAATATACTATTAGCTATAATACAAGCAGGTAGAGTTCGTATTAAATGAAAGAACGGGATATAATTAATCTGTTTAACGAATTTGCATTTGTAAATTAATAAGGTAATCTAAATTCTGGCAATGGTAATAGTAATAATATATTATATACTTAAATTACAATGTTATATTTCAACCATTGTTCTAAAATGCTTGAAATACGTCCTTGGTTAAGAAGTTTTTGAAACAAACGTTGTCATAAAGCTTCAATAAGTACTAAATATTTAAGCAACTAAACGATAAAATGTTTTTAATCATTTATTATTCGTATTGTTTTGTTATATTATACGATGTAAAGTTAGCTCAAAACCTGATATTATACAAACATTAAGTACATTTTGTTGAGTAAATACACCACGTAGTCACGTTTAACCTATTTTTTAAAATTTTTTTTTGAAACTACATTGTTTTCAAACTAAAGAAATAAAAAATGTTTAAACTGAATAAATCTATTTACATTCTAATGTAGGTACCTATCAATATAACAAAGAAGTTTTGATATATTTTGACAATTTGACGACAAATTTAGTTTTTGTCATGATGTACCGACAATTGATTAATTCTGAGTCATACTAACATAACTTTACTATACTTATTCATACACGATTCTTGCGGAGAAATGGTGATAATCACTCAGGTTTTTATTGCATGTTAATCGGGTTAATATCCAAATAGACCCGTAATGTTCAGTAATTCTTTTTAGGAATGATAAATCAAATAAACAACTCAATAAAGGAATACTATTATTTGAACTTTTTTTTTTCAAAACAATTTAAACTAAGGAAAGTATAAAGCGATAAAATAATAATCTCCCACCGTGCAAAAAACAATTACGATTATATAAAAGGAATATTCCTACGGAACATTGAAACGTTCCTACGGAACTTCCATTTAAGTTCCAAAAACATTCCAATAATGCAATATGCCGTGTTATTTGTAACAATGAATAAACCATCATAGCGTTATAAAATAAGTTATATTACTTGAATGGTTTTTCGGGAACATTACAGTAACGTTATTCTAAAACAATTCTTGGGATGTTTATTCGCAATTCAAATTAATAGTTTTAAATTTTATGTTCCAGTAATATTTATCTATACGTTTTTAGGAACATTCAAATACATATCTCTCCTTTACTATGTAGTTTAGGGGGAGGCATAATTGGATCGACCACTCATCCCTTCCACCACTAGACGTTATATAATTAATATTTGTTGTATATTATGTAAAATATAACCATGGTCCAAACACAGGAGCAAATAAGGAAAAAGAACTTACTACAACAATTATCATTTAAGTAATCCCCAAATTATATATTGGTGTATATTTCAAAGTACTTACACTAGTTATTACTTAATAATTTTTTTGAAGTATAATTTACTGATAGAAATAAAAATAAAACACAAATTAAACTAGTCTTATAAGTTTATTTTATAAAAAAGTATGTATACATAATACAAATATATATATATAGAAATATTATTATACAATTTTTATAAACATAAATTAATAAATCATTCTCAGTTCTATATAGGTAACATTACAAATGTATGGTTCGTAAGATAAATATTATTAAACTTAAATACTATGACAAAGTGAAATGACAATTGCTTCATCATTTGAAAGTTGAACAAAAAAACACTTAAATCTAATATTATTTATACTCATGTCATAAACATTAGATGTGTGATCAGTCTTAACAGAAAAAACTCCTATGAGGCTACTCCGTACAGGTTGTAAAAATAAATTATTTACAGTTAAAAATTTAACAACAGATAGTTTAATTGTTTTATCATTTTTTGAGTTTAATTTATATATTTTTTTTATCATCACTATGTCCTCGTTTTCTAGAATAATACATTGATCTTTAATATTGTCACAGCAAAGGGTATAGTTATTTGATTTAAGAGTAATTTTATTATAATAAGTGAATCTAAAATTTGAAAGATTTTTATCTATTTTGAAAGACTCAATAAATGAATCATTATTGAAAGGAGTTTTTAACTCTTCGCCTTCAGATGCTAATACTTTATTTAGAATTTCAGCTAGTGGAAATCTACAGCATTTCATTGACTTTTTAAGTGTTTGAAGATAATTTTCATACTTAAAGGCACTAAAATTATCCAATGGCCAATGTAAATTTACAAAAAAAGGTAAATGTATCAAGCTGTGAACGTTATAGCTAACAAATTTTGAACCATAAATGCACGAATAACTTTGAACAAATTCTATTAAAAGTTTTGAAGCCAAATCATAATATATACTAAAATTGTTATCTGAACACAGTATTCTAACAGATACAAACAAAATAAGAAAGTGATTGTATTGTTCCTTTTTTATATTTGATTTTAAGACAATTATACCAGTGTAAAGTAAAAATTCACGGAGTTCTGTGGCTTTCCAATATTCCACATCATCAAGACTTCTTGGTAAATGAGTAAACTCTACTGATACAGATTTTCTTAACTTGAATAATGCCAAAGAAAGAGAATCTTTTTTTTCCTCCAACATTCTCATTGGTTTTTTTCCTTTCACCCAGAAATCTAGTAGTTTTTTTCATTACACCCTGGCATAAACAGTGCATATAATCCAAAACTACGCACTTTGTTATGTCAATAGGAAGATCTATTAGTGGGCTAAACCCATCTTTATGGTATTCAGCATTTGTTTTTAACCTAAATGAATTATCTGTTCTTAAAGGCGCAAATAAATCTAAAAAGTAAATTCTATCTAAATATTCCCCTTCAACTTCACACGAGGTACAGGAAAAATAACCATTATGATTTTTGACATTCAATAAAAATGCTTTAGTTGGAGCATCCGCCACAATGTGAGCTATTTCAAAATTAATTTGTTTATTGTTTATTTGAATACCATAAGTTAAAATGTGATTTAGCTCATGTATAAATGGTCCTAAATATTCATTTATATCACCAGGTTTACTGTTAAAACTATGAAAAATACCAACCGGAAAAATTTTCTTTTTAAAAATGGGTAAATTTATGAATGACATAAGAATAGGCCAAAACTGTGATTTAGAATTTTTACCTAAAGGAAGACCATCAATACTAAAACTTAATTTTATCATTAAATTATTAGTTATATTATTTATTTGTTTTAATAAGTGAAGTTGTACAATATTACAAATACCTAAATTAAGATATGAACCGTTTTTAATTTCTGAAATTGGTCTAACTGCCTTATGTTCACGTAGAATTGTTCGGATATCCTTGGGAACATCTTGACCTGTGTTCCTAAGAATATTTAACATCTCATTGGCACAACCATGTGATACATTAAACTGCACAGCCCACTTACGGATTTGTTGAATTAAATCTTGGTTTTTATCTTCATTACTATTAGTTACATACAAAATGTCATCAATAGGCTGAGTCTCAACAGAACATTCCTAAAAAATAAATTTGTAGTACCTACCTATAGACTATAACTTAATATTTTAACGTATAAATGTAACAAAAAAATTTAAGTAATACTTACAATAGAAGCATGAAATTTATTTGTTAAGTTCAATGTTGTATTGGAATCACATGGCTCTATATAACTGCAGTTGTTGTTTGTAATGGTTGAATGAAGTTGTTTATCAGGGGATTTCAAAAGTGCGATTGGATTGGACTAAAACAATATAATAAAATGTTGAGAAAATGTATTTTATAAATTATATTATTCAACATACCTGAGGTGATGGCTGAATTTTAATAAAATTTGTAGCAATTGGTAGACTATTATTTAATAGTTCTATTTTATTTCTTATACGCCTTTGAAACTGACGTGAAGAAATAGTTCCAATATCTTTGACCCGTTTACAGATTTTTGGGAATACTGAAAAATTAAATTGTTAATTAGAGATGATAGACTAATAAGTAATAATATAAGTTATTATTGAGTATGTTGATCCGTTTAAGTTAAGCCCAACTTTTATTATATCTAAATACATTACATTTTTATTTAATACCTTTATTGAAAGAAAAATTAATAAAATCTATTTTTCTGAATAGTCATGAAAAAACATATTGATATTAATTAAATTGGTTTAGGTAATTGTAAAATTAAATATTCTTAAATATTTATATTACACATAAGTATTTACTTTTCCCTGTCGTAGCGAGTTTTTGCTGTCCTAAACTTCCATTTCAAATACAGAGTCAGAGAATTGATATTTATTTTTAATTACACCTAATAGCGAATAGAAATAATTATAATTGTATTGAATTATATCAAAATAAATTTAATTTATAATTTACCTTTAATAATTGAAATTATCTGTAAATCATTTACTTTAAATTTAGTCTGATATTTATCAAAAGCCCTGCCTGTCCAAGAACAATCGATTGCAAGTTTATTAGTAAACATTTTTGACAAAATACGTCGCAAATGTGATTTACCATCATTACCGCCAATTGAGAAAAATATAATTTTCTAGCAAACAAGTTATATTAATAATTTATAATTTTAAAAAAGTTAAAAAATTAGATTATATAATTTTACCAATTTTTCTCTATCATTATTATCAATTTGCAATAGTTTTTCAAACTCTAAAATGTCTTCTTTTTTTGAAAAAGAAAATTTTGCTAACATTATTTTATCTTCAAATTCATTAGACATTCCTAATGTTGGTACATTGGCTTGAATTAATTGTTTTAAATCATTTTTAAGCTATCCATCATATTCCAGAGCCTTTGATTCATCAAGCGATTTGTTATAAGCTCTTCATGAATATTTTGTAAATATTTTATAATTTCATCTGTAATAACTATAGTATTATGTATTTTAAAATAAGTGAATAAAACTAATAATATTAGTCACCAATTTGAAATCATCTTTGTGCATAATTAGTCATAGTACATACAGATATAATAATAATTAGATATACATTAGATATTATCTATATTATTACATTTATTAAAGGGTAGTCAAGTTAGAGAAACTTAGAACAGTTATAGGATTATAGCCTTATAGGAATGTGTGGTATGTCATTGTTTGTTTTATTAACTAATTTCTAATAAAATGTTTACTACCTTTAGGAGAATCTTGAGATAATGGTTGATTTTCAATTTACAAATGATTAACCTGACAAACAAAAAATAATTAATAATTAATCTGATAAAGTTTGAATTAAGTTAAGATTTGTTTAGAACATTAAATACCTGTGTTCCTGAATATGACGGTTCATATGTGAATTGTTCGATCATACTTGAGTCTTGTAAAATGTTAGGCGGGGTTAAAGATTCTAGATTTGTAAAAGATTTTTCTTGGTTATCAGAAAATGTTGAAATATCCGAAAAAATAGAAGTTGACAGTGCATTTGTAATGGAACCAAGTTGATTTAATTCATTAACTGAAAAACTATTGCCATGAATAGAAGACGATGTAGACGGTTGCTGTTGTGTACTTGTATATGTTTGAATTGCATCAGTATGGGTTGAATATTTAGTTGGTGGTATATTAAACTGTAATTCATTTTATTTACTACAAGGTTCAATAGTATAACCGTTTGAATCTTAAAAAAAGAATAAAACAGAAAAATAGATAAGTTATTCAAAAACACAATTAATGTTAATAATTTGATAGAAAAAATAAATGTTTACCTTCATTTTCACTATCACTGGTATCCACAGTTTTACTTCTTTTATTTTTTTTAAAAGGGTGATGTTCATTTGAAATGCTCTCATTGTCAGTTGATTCTATTTCAATTCTCTCATACCAAGCTTTCCTGAAATTACCTATATAGCCATATAATAAGATAATATGAAAAAAAAAAAATTAAAATTAAAATATAAATGTATCAAAATAAACGTTGTATTCCAAATTGCATTTTACATACTGTAAGTCTTATTGCCACCAACTACATGGATTTTATATTGACACCAGGACGGATCTGGATATTTCAGCTTCTTTAATATCTGTGCTAGTTACTCTTATTGGTGGCCAATAACAATGTTGTATTGTACTGGTAGACAATTTCTCTGTTTCTGTTTCAATGAGCCAGTTTATTGGGACTACGCTATAGTCCTTTTTTGGAGAAAATATAACAATAACCCATTTTTTTTTTAATGAATGAATCTAAAAAGATAAGACCAGGTGATCAGTATAATGGTTTTGTATTTTATTTAAATAATAGGTAGGAACAGTAAATAATTCATTAAAACAAAATAAAATTTATATTACTAAATTAAAACAAAATTGTAATTAATTTTACTTAAATGTAACCGCTACTAAAAACCATTAAAAGTAAGATTTAACTACCACATTAAATTATCCCATTTAGAAGATAGATACCTACAGTTTTTGTGATATCATTGTTAGGCATAAAACCTTATACACAGTACAAAATCCTAATTTTTCAGTTAAGTTTTTCATAATGTATTTTATAATTTAGTATTCTCATAAGATATGTACCTACCTATTATAGTAAATTACATTTTTCATAAACTGTATGTGTTAACACATTATAAGTTTTTTTTTTTTTGGGATATAATTAATACTGAAATTATATTACCGGAAATTTTGTATATACAAGGTTTTTATGGTCCAATACAGGTATAAGCATAGCTAAAATATGAATATAGTATCTTAGTGCATGATCAGTATTTTATCTATTTATTATAATAACAATTTATAATTAATTAATAATTACCTAATTAGTAAGAAATGTTAGAATAATATATTTTTATGCTACCATTCATTTTTATGTTGATACACAACAATTAAAATAACATTTACTGTAATTAGTGACAAATGTTACTAAATAGTATTGGTAGGTACATTATATTTTAACTACCTATTGTTGAAGACTGATTGTTTGGACAGAAGGGGGCACGGACCCCTTAAAAGCTGGGTCAAGTTTTAGATTTTGTAAGAAGGTAATTGTATTTAATCATTGTAACACTATTTTTTTTCCAGTCTGGGAGTAGGTACCTACTCTTTTAATTATTTTTCTAATTTAAGCACTGCTTAATAAATAATAGGTAACTACAAATTGTAATATTTTTATGTAATTTATACTCAATATGACAATATTATACGCTTACAATTACAAATTAATTAAACCATGAGGTATTTATAATGATAGGTATAGTATTCTTTGACATAACCAAAATTCTAAATGCTTTTAAATATTTTGCATTTTAAATTGTGCATGCATGTAATGAACTTAACTCAAAAGTCGGGGTAATTTGGAATAAATACCTTTATTTCAAAAATGCTATAGTACTAATAGTAGGTAGTAAAAGTTTACATTAATTTTTTATGTGCCTAGACCTCTGAAATCAGTATTTAAAATGAATTAACAAGTATGAAAGTATAAATTCCTCAATCACCCAAGCTGATGGTACAAAATAAATAAATACTAGTACCTCTACTTACAGTTAGGTGCACACATGTTAATCCAACGTAGGTTAAATACAAAAATAATTAATATAAATACCCTTAATGTTTATTTTAAATTACAAAAAGTCTTACCTTTTTCAAAGTATTTGACATGCTTTCCATAGTTTAATAAATATGATGTTTGAGTTCACAATATACGTAGTCACAGTACGCGTAGTAATGAAAATGTAGCGATGATATAACACGTGAAAATGAGAACAACACTCAACACTCAACAGAACAAATAAGTACAAATAACATCAAATCGTTTAAGATTTACGCGGGATACAATATAAAAGTAATATGATTTATAATAAATTGTCATTATTGTCTTTATTATCGCGGTTATTGCAGACCGATGATGGCCGTCGGGCGATGCCGTGACGGGAACGGCCCGCATTCACTATAAATAATAATTTAAAAATAGAAAATATATTGAATCAATTATTGTTTACCTAAAAACATGATAATATCGTTACGGTGAAGTTAGCCACACAACATATTTTATAACGTATTTATTTCACATAGATGGAATGGTTTTTTTTTAATATAAACAATTTTCAAAAATTTATGTTTCACAAAAACCTTCCAGTAACTAATTTGTAATATTAAATTGTTATGTTACAATGGAACTTAAAAGTATATATTACTGGAATATTTGTAACAGTTCTTTGCACGGTGGGCTGTATTCGTAAAAGGAATTGTATAAATTAGCAACATAAATTAAAGGACTCAATTTTACAATAAAGATTTAAATTGATATTATACTAATAAACTTTACTATAATATACTATTATTTATTAATACATTATTATTATATTTTGTTTTTAATAAATAACACGGCATATTGCATTATTGGAATGTTTTTGGAACTTAAATGGAAGTTCCGTAGGAACGTTTCAATGTTCCGTAGGAATATTCCTTTTATATAATCGTAATTGTTTTTTGCACGGTGGGAGATTATTATTTTATCGCTTTATACTTTCCTTAGTTTAAATTGTTTTGAAAAAAAAAAGTTCAAATAATAGTATTCCTTTATTGAGTTGTTTATTTGATTTATCATTCCTAAAAAGAATTACTGAACATTACGGGTCTATTTGGATATTAACCCGATTAACATGCAATAAAAACCTGAGTGATTATCACCATTTCTCCGCAAGAATCGTGTATGAATAAGTATAGTAAAGTTATGTTAGTATGACTCAGAATTAATCAATTGTCGGTACATCATGACAAAAACTAAATTTGTCGTCAAATTGTCAAAATATATCAAAACTTCTTTGTTATATTGATAGGTACCTACATTAGAATGTAAATAGATTTATTCAGTTTAAACATTTTTTATTTCTTTAGTTTGAAAACAATGTAGTTTCAAAAAAAAATTTTAAAAAATAGGTTAAACGTGACTACGTGGTGTATTTACTCAACAAAATGTACTTAATGTTTGTATAATATCAGGTTTTGAGCTAACTTTACATCGTATAATATAACAAAACAATACGAATAATAAATGATTAAAAACATTTTATCGTTTAGTTGCTTAAATATTTAGTACTTATTGAAGCTTTATGACAACGTTTGTTTCAAAAACTTCTTAACCAAGGACGTATTTCAAGCATTTTAGAACAATGGTTGAAATATAACATTGTAATTTAAGTATATAATATATTATTACTATTACCATTGCCAGAATTTAGATTACCTTATTAATTTACAAATGCAAATTCGTTAAACAGATTAATTATATCCCGTTCTTTCATTTAATACGAACTCTACCTGCTTGTATTATAGCTAATAGTATATTATTGTGTGTAAATTGTATGTACAGGTAACAAATTAAATAATATATGGTTTCCATACTTCTAGCATTTGAATTTATACATAAATGTAAATAATTATACATTGATGTATTGATTATACATTTTATAAAGTTCAAATTTGTAGTAGTAAATACGCTAAGCGATAAATGACAGGCACGGAAGGCCGAAATTGAGTACCCAGAGAATTGGTTTTAAGATAAATTAAAATATAAAGATAACATAAAAGATATAGTTGATATAGTTGTGGCTGAAGTAATGATGATTCGGTGAAATAATAAAATTATCATAGGTCATACGTAAACTGTGCCCAAATAATCTTTTTTTTTTAAGCTGCGCCCGACTTATTAACTTATTAAATTTTGACTTATTTAAATCTCTAAGTTTGACAATTGTGTACTTTTTCAAGTAAATCACAGAAATTTTATTTTCGTCAAGAAATACCAACACGTTATCCAAATATTTTCATGTCCATATAAAAGGTAAAAGAAATTAAAATAGAAGTATTATACATCAAACTAAATAGTATCTACAAATGAACCCTTTAAATATCAAAATTCTAAAACAAAAAAAAAAAAAAAAAACGCGAAAAGTTACAAAACGTAATTAATTAATATAATAGTAGTCAAATGCTAATTTATGAATATGTATCCACAATGTTGCATATTCAGCATTTATATTATTTTATACTACACACATTAACAAAAATAACATATTAACATATTTTTTTTTGCGTTATTATACTTAATAATTTAATATAAATAATTTTTAGAAGTTTCAACTAAAATCTCAATTTATTAAATATGTAAAGAAAAGTTAGACCAATATAACTATAATTTTTTTATATAGCTGGAGAAAAAAAAAGGATGCTTTATTCAAAATTCAAATTACACAAACTATAAAGCTACCGAAACAAAATATTATACATTAATTAATGCATCGCTCCATACACAATCAAAAATGAAGATTTTATTAGTACCTATTGTAAAAGTGTCCCTAAACTAGGTATAGAAAAATAAAATAAAATTTGAATTATAATGTTATAAATCATTTTAAATGTAAAAGTTTTAGATTTACGATTTTTATTTCACACAAAATATTATAAGAATGTAAAAATTACGCATGTAAAATAATAATGTACATAACAACTTAAAAGCAAATACAACACATCTGTATCATATAAAATACAAGTGGAATTTTATAAAATAAAATGTTATTATTTCATATTGGAACAATTATCGTGGCATTTGTGTTACTACTATTCGCATCGATGGATTGCAATCTTTACAATTAACTACAGTCTCAATAAATGACAATTCTCTATTTTATTAAACTGGTTACGGAGTAAAATAAATTGTAATTTTATAGACACTATGTATGTATCATTAGGACTTCTATGGTTAAGTTTCAAAATAATTTACGGAGAAATAACTATATGTCCAATAGGTAATCAAGTACTAATATAATAGAACTATACATTTATAATTGTTAAAACGTGTTAAATAAATAACTCAAAATACATAGTATAGTATAAAATAATTAATTTATGTTACGATTAAAGAACCTAATACAGTAAGAGTATTTTATGGTTATTATTAATATTCGCATCGATTATTTATTTAAGTATTTTTTTTTTTTTATCAAAGTTTATGCCATGTATTATATTAACAAATAATCTGCTTAGGTGGAAATGTTCATTCTTTTAATTGTTGGAAGCTAAATAAAGGTAATGTATTCATTAAATATAGCTATCTATTTTAATATCAAAATCAAAGTTATAATTCTATATGCACCTAGACAATATGTATAATTTAAGTTAATCTGTTAAAGTTTTATAGACATATTATAAAACTGAGCAATTTTCAAACAGAGCTTGAAAGTATACCTACAGTTAAGATTAAAAAATATATCTTTAAATGTAAGATGCTTATCTAATAGACTTAACAGTTTGTAGCATTTAGTTTAAGTTTATTTACTATTGATAAATACGTATATATTTTATATAAAAATTATAAATCGCATCGAGAGAAGAACTTTATACCTTAGTCGAAGTGTTTTAATTTTATTGATAATAGTAGGTAACCAATAATTTTTAATAATTAAATGAAAAAAAACCTACATTTCTCAAACCGATTACATTAATTGTATTCATGTTATCAAAAAAATTAAAAAGCTACGACATAAGTAAAGTTCTTCCCAATGCAATTTATAATTTTGGTAATTTTGATATGCAAAACAATTTTAACTATGTTACTCTTGTATAAGACAGAGTCAACACATGCAGGTAATAACTACGCCACTGCCAGGTATAGCGTCCTCTTAAGTCTGATTTTATAACGTATCCTATAACCTTAAGTGAGTTATGCATTCTGTTATATCCTAATAAAACAATGTAGATTCCGTTATGATCGTATAGATGTTAGTAGTGTGTTTTAGTCGGTTCTGTATCCCCCGCAAATCCCGTGAATCCTATTACCTTGCCTCCTCCCCTTCATTTAACTACATGCTGAGCATTGCCCCCCCCCCCCACACCGACACCCTTTGATCGGGCCGCCGATGACTCTGGCGGACCTGTCCTAAATCGTCTCCTCTCATCAGTGCATGAGCACCCTTCATAGCGACAAGTGCATGAGCACATCTAAAACACATAAGTGCACGAGCACCACTCAAAGACACAAGTGCAGGAGCACAGCCAACATACTCGCCCAAGACCATTCAAAAGATCCTGTGTACGACAACTCTGCTGTTTCCTTTTTCCAAAACGAAATTTCTTGAATGTTCAGTTATTTCTTTTAGAGTGTTAAAAAATTTAAAATTTCTCTCCTTATCACGTCGACAGCAATCATAGACAGCTGCGGATAAGGTAAGGTGCATGCGCATCCATATTTACATAATAATAGTTTTATACAGGTATTTTATTCTATTTATTAATTTATTAGATTTTAATAAATTGATAATTAATTTAGTATTTTATAAACGGTTTACTTGATCGTTCTCGAAAAACGACCTCGAGAACCCTCCGACAATCAGGAGGAAGGTAATTACGCAGATTTAAAGTGATAGGATATAAGTTAAGATAACCAACATATCTCTAATAACTTCTAAATATATTTGAGACATTCATTCAAGGCTTGTGTCCCTTGTGAATGTCCTACAATTTATTTAGAACACTTAATTACTTTAATAATTAACCAATAATTTATAAATATATTTGAGGCGATCATTCAAGGCTTGTGTCCCTTGTGATTGTCAATACAATTTGTTTAAAATAATCAAAAATATTAATTAACATATTAATATTTTTACCTTTACTTTTACAATATAAAAATATTAGGTGTTTTATTAACACCTATACTTTTTATTTTTATTATTTTTTAATTTTTCTTTTCTTTTATTTTTGCGTTATTACAATACATTATTAATTTTTTGTTAAATTCAAATTTGTTTTACTAATCACAATAAACAAATAATATACATGCAAACAATGTAGTATAATATATGAATTAAGAAAATATTTATAATCTGATATACCAACAAACATTGAAATCACAGTTAAATAAAACATTTTTCTAGTTTTAGACAATTTTGAGTATCTGAAACATGTATAGCAAAAACATTTAACACAAGAACAAACATTATAAATTATTTGTTAAAACTAATAATGTTAGTGAACAAAGATATACAACATATTTTCTTATTTGTTATAATTTATTTATAATTTTGTATTAAAGAATAAAGACCAAAACTATAAATAATAATGTATAACTTGTACACACAGCAAATTGTTTTTAATTAGTACCTATCTAATTATTTTTCCTTTTATGAATGAGTTTGAATCAACTTTACACTTTTCACCACTAATAACATTGTCTTCTATTTGAACCACTTGGTCGATTGAAACAGAGTCATTTTGAGTAGGTACTAGTACAACTAGTATCAGAGTTTTTAACAATTAAATCTACAAAATGTAAAAATGTTCAATAACAATAATTAAAATTATTACAAGTTACTATTATTTACAAGATTAAATTCTTCATTAATAATGTTTCACTATTACTATTTAAGCTACTTTCTATCGATTCATTTATAACGGTTTCTGGTGTTATGAATTTTTTTGGTATCTAATTATCAGGAGAACCTTTTAATTTTTCAATTTTTTTTTTTTATTAGCTTTGATTCGACGTTTTTCCACCCCGCCCATGTATTTTCTTTTTAATCCAGACATCTTGTACGTAATAAAAGCGTAAAACAAAATAACATTCACAGTTACTGCAGAAATATTCTTGTCTTTGATGATAATTGACAATAACATTAATAACTGCATAGAATAAAGATAATTGATGAATAACCTGAATACCTGAACATGCACGATGCTTGTACGATCATTTATCGCATTATCGTTTATCGCATAAAAATTGGGGCCGGGTGACTAGTCACCCAGGTACCCCCCTAAGTCGGGCTACTATCATTCGATGGAAAGAACATGTTCTTCTGCCCTTTGGTCTATTGCTTAAAATGCATGAGAAAGAAGTAAATTAAATTAACGTGTTTTCTACACTAAATAATAATATAACACAATACAAGTGCAATGGATTAACTACACATCGATTAATGATACAACTAAATCACACTGTTTTACCTACTCCATGGATATAATCCAAAATCCATATTTAATTACAACTTGATAAGTATCGGAACATCACCCAACATTTTACTAAAATTAAAAAAATATAAAAAAAAATATTTGAGACGAACTCCCAAAACTATTACCGGAAAGGTATTTAAAAAGAAAAAAAAGTCGGTAAGTGGGTACCGCTCTGCTGTACATTAGGAGATGGGGTGGACCTCGGATTAGGGTAGGTTAAATTTGAATGCAATGATAGGTATCATTGTATACGAAAAACCGATTCTGAACGGAGATGATTTGTCAGTCTAGGATATATTATATTGAAATATTGTCATATATTCTAATTTGAAACAAATTTTCAACTTTTCAATTTCCGATCTAAATAAGTGGTGAAATTTTCAAGTATCTACGACTTATAGTTTTTGAAGTATAACAAATATTTAAATTCGTTTGAATTGTTTGAGGATAAATAGTTATCGTTACGCGATTTCACAAAAATTTAAAACTTAAACGCTCAAAACATTTTTCCTATTATGACGCTTCAAATTTTCTCTATAGCTTTTTGAAGCAAAACTTTTGGAAAACTTAGTGTTGAATTTTTTAACGTTAGATATAAATACAAACAATTTTATGAATTTTCAACTACAAAATAATTTGCAAATATTCATGATTTTTACGAATTTTTGTCAAAATTTTAACTTCAAATGATAATAAAAAAAAAATGTGCCTGTGTATTCTTATAATCACTATAAGAATAACATATGAGGAACTTTGTATAAAATTTTCAAGTATTTTGATAGGGCCAAAAAAATTTTATCGACACTTCAAAAAAAAATTTTCAGAAAAATTGAAAATTTCAGTTGTCTATAAATAGCTCAAAAAAAACTCAAAATATTTTGAAAATTAAATCATGTAAAGAAAATGCCAATCTAAATAACTGGTAAAATTTTCAAGTATCTACGATTTATAGTTTTTGAATAGTAACAAAGATTTAAAATCGTTTGAGGATAAATCGTTATCGTTCTACGATTTCGTAAAAATTTAAAATTCAAACGCACTTAAAATTTTTCCTATAATGATGCTTCGAGATTTCTTTATAGCTATTTGAAGAAATACCTATGGAATACTTAGTGTTGTATTTTTAATCCTTAGTTATAAACACAAAAAACTTAATGATTTTTCAACTTCAAAATTATTTGCAAATTTTCGGGTTGTCGACGGATTTCGTAAAAAATTAAACTATAAACGCTTATAAAAAAAAATTGTGACTAACAATTTTTAATTTTTTTTAGCTACAATAAAAACAACTCATAAGGAAGCTTTTATTAAATTTTCAAGTTTTTTTGGTCATCCAAAATTTTTTTACTGACACTTCAAAAAAAAAAATCGCATAAAAATCGAAAATTTCAGTGGTCTATAAATAACTCAAAAAAAGTCCAAAATTTTTGAAAATTTAACTGTATATAGATAACACTAACATAAACATTTGGTGAATATTTCAAGTATTTATATCGATTAGTTTTTGAGTTATAGCAAAATAAAAATAAAAAATTCGGTTTTGCGTAAAAATTCCCGTTTTTCCGTCATTTTTTTTTTTGTTTTTCTCGATTTTTTTGAAAACTGTCGGAAAATGTTTACTTTTTACCTCAATAATGCACCAAGGATATTCACTTTTCCATCGGAAACCACTCTCGAAGTTTGAAATTGAAGCATTATTTCGACTAGTTATGCTGTACACAGACACACAAAAAAAAAAAAAAACATACATCATTGTATAAAATCAATACATTCATCATTCCGTCCAGAATCTAAAACATTATGACTTAAATAAGGTACAAGTAAAATTTAATGTAAACGAAAAAGTATTAATTAAAGACGAAAATAGAAAATCAAAATTTACTTACAGGTTTATTTGCCTGTTTAAAATAAGGAAACAAATATCAGATGTAAGTTACGTACCTAATAGAAATAATAAAGAACGGACAATTAGTAAATGAATATAAACACGAAAGTCAGTTAAAAAAATTTGAAGAACGTTAAAAACTATGTTACAATAAAACATATAGTATAAAATATACATAATAGATATAATGTATAAAAAATACAGGAAATAAATAATATGACCTGAGAAGTTTGTCTAATGAAAATATATAGGTAAAATGTTTTTATAAGGCATCAACATTTTGTTTTATTGTATACACATCAGTAACACAACGAAATGCATATTCTCTCAATTAAGAACAGTAAAATTAATAAATACAAACACAAGCAAATATTGAAATTCGGCGTTGTGAAATAGATTTTGAAATGCTAATAAAATAATTCAATGGATAAATCAAAAATCAGAAAAAAAACATCGCTACCTATTAAAAGAAACATATAGGTAATATGAAAGATAACACAATTAAGTATCGTGCACCAAATACAACGCAACAGTTTAATATTTTTCCCCGTACAGTTTTCTATCAATTTTCAGTACGTAAAAATCAGTTAATATTAATTTACATTTATACATTTTAATTTACCTATTTATTTGATTCTGAACTAGTAACAAAATATTTTATTTTTAGACACGTAAAACAATGTTACTAAATAACTTAAATTCAATATATTTTTTATTCCTAATTACTTGAACAATAGTAAACGGATTAAATGAAGACAACCTGGTAATAAAAAATAATAATAAATGGATTAGGTATTTATTATGAACCACTATCTAAGTTAAAAACATATACAGGTACATTTAATTTACTAATACATGTAAACATTACAATTTATTTCGAAACATAGATGAATTATTGAATAACAATACAAAATTATGTAAAACTGAAACTCACGGTATTTTCTCAATCTGTAGCAAGTTTTTATACACATTGCATACAACAGGAGTAGAATTAAACAATCGATATAAAAGCTTAATATCGCTATGGACAGGTAATAGATTTAAAAGATGATTATTTAACGTAAGGACATTTTGAGGAATTGGCTTTTGGAAGTGTAGGTGATGATAGTTACCAAGAATTACAAAAAACAATACAAAAAAATAGTGACAACATCGGTAGAGCAGTATCTGTTTGGTCGCCATTTTGGTGACCGTCACGACGGGTGTCTAGTGTCCATGACTTTCGACCCCGTTCCCCCGTCCCATCCTCGTCGCGCATGTTAGGTTAGGTTAGGTTGTGGTGCCCTCCGTCGCTAACTAATGCGAACAAAACGCTGCGCCAACCACTCTTGATCAGTGTTGAATCCAGGTATACATCAGGGAGGGCAACTGCCCCCCCTGAAGTTTTGTTTGTATTTCAGCTTTGCCAACATTAATTAAAAGTACTACATGTCACTTAAATAAAATTTTAGAAGGTTTAAAACAAGATTCAGTGAATAAAAGTACCATCATTAAAAATGCTACTGATATTTCAAGTAAACTTAATTCACTAAAAAAAGACGATTATTTCAAAGAAACAATATCTTGCCTTTCACAGTTTTTGGAACAAACAATCAAAGAAATGAACCGTCGATTTAATGACACAGCTTTAACACTTATCGAAGGGTGTGCAATATTCGAAGATTACAAATCATTTTCAAATTCATCAGAAAAAATGATTGAACAGTTATGTGATTGTTTTTCTTTAAATGAAAATGAAAAAGATGGAGTATTATCAGATTATAAGTCTTTTATGTTTGTTGCTTCACAGAAAGTTAAAACAAACGGATATCCAATAACTGACCTTCTTGAAGCAAATATTGGTTATGAACATCTGAAAAAATTATCAGAATCCATTTTATGTATTCCAATAGGAACGCCTACCGTAGAAAGATCATTCAGTGCGATGAATAGAATTATGACAAATCTTCGCAACCGAATGGGACAAGATACTCTTCAATACTGTATGAAAATAAGTATAGAAGGTGATGAAGATCCGTCAATTGAATATGTCGACGAGGTGATAGATTTATATGCAACAAAGAAAACACGCCGCATACGCTTTAAATAGTAATATTAATTATACATTTTTTAAATATTAAATAATTTCAATTGTTTTTATAAGCTCAATTATGTTCAATTATATCAATCAGGTAAATAAAGTAAAATTTGTTAATTTGTATTATATTAATTTCACATCTAATACTGCCCCCCCTGGAAAAAATGTCTGAATTCAACACTGCTCTTGATAGTATGCGTGTTGTGTCTCTCTCTGCTTCTATCACCCCGTGGGTTTTTTTTTGGTGTTCGATGGATTTGCAGTCCGACCGCCTTTTCCCTCCTCCGCTCGTGCTCGCTGTCTATATCACCGTGATAGACAGCCATCCATTTATCGTTGGTGGCCTGGTCGTGACCCGTTTGTGCCACCGTGTCACGTGTGTGTTGGTGATAGCTCCCTATTCTACAACGTCCGCACCCGTGCGCCCATAGTGCTACTTGTGTCGTCTTATTTCTGCGTGGTTGTGTCACGCGTGTGCTACGGTGCCGTTATCCGAGTCTGTTATAATCCACCGAACATTGCGCATCCGCCTTTAACCACAAAGTTTCGGTACATTCCACCCGCTCCCGTGCACACGCTGGTGCTCGTTCGGTTAGGTAACTTGCCGTCTACAGTAATGCCAAATACTTAGTTTTCTGAAATGCCGTCCATATATCCAGACAGTTGGTAGCAGCACCAGAGGCCGCCGCAGCAAGTGTCAGCTGTTCATTCTTATCAGCTTATCACCACAAGATAAGATTAGTTTTATTGTATTTTTTATCATTTCTCTGTACATGGTCGACACCAGCTTGTGTCAGCTGTTAATATTATTATTTATTATTTGTTTATGGTATACTAGTCTGTTAGGTATGATTATACCCCCCACATCTTGTACATATATTTAATTTGTTTCACAGCAATAGACGTCCGTTGTTTTGTCTCTATATTTAAATTAGAGTTATTTATTACACCCTATTTTTTCTGTCAAATATGCACGTCGCAAGTACCGCGTGGCCAGCTTGCGAAACCAACTCAATAGCTCCGTGACGGTGCGATAACAGTATCCTTAATGAAAACGCAATCAAAAATAGTATAATCTACCATAAATCAAATCACAAACGTATCGTCTACATTATCCCAAAATTTTGTTGAATTTTCAACTCAGTACCATCATGCAATTTAAAAAATAAATATCAAAAATAATAAATTATTGGAAATAGAAGTGAATCAACCATTGATAAATTATTTGTTAAATTTAAATCTATTACTAACAGAATTTTCATTTGAAACAGATGAATTAATTGATGCATTAACATTAGCTAGACACAATATTCTACACCCAACTATATTGAACAATAACGAACTAAGAGATAAATTAGGAATTATTGAAAAAACATTCGATTCCACACTAACACTCCCAATCAACATTAATTATAGGTACAACTTCGATTGAGGTATTCCTAAAACTCGCTAAAATAAGTACAAAATTTGTTAATTTTCAATTATTATTTATTCTGAACTTTCTTATTTGAAATTAGTTTATTAGTTTATTTATTTGTAATTCACCGAGTATGACCAATGCCAATAAAAATAACTACATTTAAGTTTTTATTTATTCCACATAACCCATACCTAGCAATCTCATTATACAAACAAAAATTCAATTCTTTAACAGAAAATGACTGAAATCAAATTAAATTACCCGAATACTGTGAGGTATGACATGGTTATTTCTATAATGCCCATTTTGAAAAATTACAACGTAATAATTTTTTTGTTTACTGGAAAACGAAGAAAATTGTAACAACAAATTGCATTTCCTACCTCTACAACAGTTCATACTTTACGGAGTACAGGTATTTTGTTACAGCGATGGCTGTTGTGGAGTAATCACGCGTTTGTGCGTCCCCTCGTTGTTTTTCTTGTTTTCCCCGGAAAATACTCGACCGTTTTTTTGCGTGAAGTTCTCTCTCTCATTGATCCGTTTACTGTAAATACGTTGATTGTTGCAACCCGCGTCGAATTTCGTTGGTTTTTCAAGTCGCAAAACGATTAACGTAGCGCTCTTTTTTGTGTACTACCGTATTACGCTCTGGCACTTGTTTTTGGTTTTTCCTCACGATCATGCTTGAACCCATTCTAAGAGTCCTAACTCTAAATAGTGTAAAAAGTGCGTGAACCTGCGGTGTACACTTTTAGTCGGCAGGTATTAAACTCCCCTCCCCCCACCGTAGGCCGCGTATTTGTGCACCGCCATAAGGAATACACGGCCGCCCAACGTCAGTAAGTTTAGCATGTACTATTTCTAGTGCCACGTGCCATATACTGCCGAAGACCTTGCAACTCAATTTTGTTTTTCTGGTATACGTAGCGTGCCAAATACACTTCACATAGTATGGGTGCGAAGTTTTTATCGAATCGCCGTAACGTATTTAAAAGTTGTCGTACAGCGTCCGTGTAAGGCCCTGCGAGTTGGTGGTCCCAAGTGGACCAACATACTAGAAGTGACCTTCCCCATCCCCGGAATTTTAATATTTTAAGTTAAGTATAATTCTCTGGGGATTAGACATAGAGAACTAGTTCTAACGGCAAACATTTCGCCTTAGGGCCCTCTGTAAAGTCCCTCCATAGTTTGGGGATCTAAAATCCCTTCTATGGGATCTCGGCTCCCAGTGAAGGGGATTTGAAGCAAACTCGGCACACGCTTACTAAGATTCTCCAGGACTGTCTCCACCAATTTTGGTGGATTTGGAAGGGTTTGGAAAAATTTTCCTTCCCTTTGGGGCTTCGTGGGTCTTTGGCTTCTAGGACTGTGATTCAGGTGCTCATTGTTCCTTAGCTGCCTACTCGAAGGCCATTGGCCGTTGAGGTGCTTGTTGGTTGGCGCTGCAAGGTTCAGGAGTGGATATCTCTAGACTTCCCTAACCTGCTTCCGTTTCTGGCACCCTCACGTGAGTGGTTGTAGCAAAAGGGGCAAGGGTCGTAGGCCCTTCTCCTTGCCATGGACGTGTCGACTGGACCCAGCGCTGAAGCGGGATCCACGAGCCAAGTATCGTAGGTGAACACAAACACGGCTGTGAAAGCATTGGGAAAAATGTTGCAGACCCAAGACGGGAGTTTCAAGCTGCTACATACAAAAGCAGCACATTTAGAAGATTTGGTGGGAAAGCTCCGTAGCAAGCAAGCTAAGGACGCAATTAAGGAGCTATTGTCGGTGACCGTGGAAATGAAGGAGAACTGGGATCTGCTCACCTAGGCCTTCAACCAAGTGGCTCCCCTTTCCCATTCAGATAACAAGCGGAATGTTAAAACTGAAGATGCGCCTCAGAAGTTCACTACCAAGACCCAGTTCCCTTGCTGGTGGGGCATCAGTAGTAGCACAGACCAGCCGGCCTGTTCAGGTCGGGAATGGTGAGACACTAGTCGACGTTGGGGCTCCCTCTTGGACTGAAATTGTAAAAAGGAAGAAGAAGAAGGCTAAATCCCCATTGCCTGCTGGGGAACTGAAAACAGGGGTAGCTACTAAGCATTCTGCGACGCAGCTACGCGCCAGAACTCGCCCGTCGGCGATCTTGGTCAACGTTGGGGCAGATGAGTTTCCGGAACAGGCAAGGAAGATTCGTGGTAGAGTTAGTTCTGATGGCATTGGTGACAGCATGGTGGGCACGCGACAGGCTAAGTCTGGTGGCCTGCTCATTGAGGTCCGTAGAGACTAGGTTCGAATCGAGGAGGTTCGTGCCGAAGTTGCTAGGTCTACAGGTTCCAAAGTGGAGATGCCAACCCTTCAGCAGAGGGCTCTGGTGGAAGTGCGTGACCTCGACCAGTGTACTAGTTCCAAAGAGGTGCGGTCAAGGCCCATTGGGAACTGGTGGATGCTCCCGCTACCAGTAAATGCCTCTTTTGACGATTGTGCAGCGCGCTGGTCGCAAGTTGTCATCGAATCCGCGAGATGTGGAACGTGAAGCATACTGCAGGGTCAGCACGGACTTCAAGCGAACCATAAAGAAGGCACAATAAGAGAGTTGGAAGAAACTATGTTTCTCCATGGACAGTGACCACTGGGGGTACCTTATAGGTTAATGACCAAAAGGCTCGGTAGTCGCGCTCGGTAGATCGGGATAAGCCTGTCAGCGTTGCTCGTGATCTGTTTCGTCACCACCTCCCACGGATTGGGAGGTATTCCATTAGTCGTTGAAGACTTGGTGGTCCTCGTCGATTTGTCGGATGTCGCTTCGCCGGTGCCGCTAATCATCGCGGATGAAGTGGGGTGGCCGTCGCTAGGCGTCCGTGGGGTAAGGCGCCAACCCCTGATCTGGTGCCTAACGAAATGATCAAGTTAACCATCAAACGGTTCCCGGAGGCGTTTGTCGGGTGCTACAACGCGTGCCTCGCTGGTGGCAACTTCCCGTCGAGGTGGAAGCGAGCGAAGTTAGTTCTGCTTCATAAGGGCCAAGGCAAGCCGCGCGACCTTCCATCCAGCTTCCGGGCGATCAGCCTCTTGGAAGGGGTTGGCAAAGTTTTTGAGAGAATCTTACTCAACAGGCTAGAAGCTCACGTCACCAGGGTCGGAGCCATTGTCAGTACGGGTTTAGGCGAATAAAACAACCACGGATACGATCGAGGATGTCCTAAGTGTAGCAAACGGAGCTGCTCGTTATCCAGTGCGAGGTAGGCAATTGTGCGTACTCATATCTTTGGACGTTAAAAATGCTTTTAATTCGGCGCACTGGAGCTTAATCGATGAAGCGTTGCGAAGGTCTATGGTACCGTAATACCTTTTTTAAGTACTAAGGTACTACATGCACAACAGAAGCTTGATCGTCAATAAGGACTTGTGTTTGCCCGTCACGTGTGGTGTCCCGCAAGGATCGGTCCTGGGGCCTGCATTGTTGAACACGTTCTATAAATGTGTTTTACGACTCCCGTAACGAGAAGGCATCAAGCTCGTAGCATTCGTGGACGACGTGGCAGTGGTTGCGGTTGCTCATGACGCGGAGCTAATAGAGCAGCTATTGAACCACAAGCTGGAAGAAATCGCTAGCTGGATGTCCTCTAATGGCCTCTAGTAGGTATCGGATTCATCAATCTGGCTGATGTTTTCTTCAAGGTTAACATGAGAGTTTTCCATAAATTCACTCCCGTAAAATCTAATCTCATCCCCAACAACATTAGTAATTGTGTTATGTCTTTGTGATGAAAGAAGGCTATCTAAGAATACAGACCTATTTTTTGCTGCTTCTCCATCTGAACCAGTGCCAGGGTTACCTTTACGCCGAATATAATAATCCCTTACGTAGGCTCATCTTTTACAGCAGCCAGAACCTAAAACACAAATTTTAATTTAATTTCTTATTTCAGACATTTAGCCAAAGGAGAATCTTTTTGGTCACTTACTTTTCAATATCGAGTTAGTCATTCCTGGATAAATGCCATAATAAAAGAAGTAGCTGAGGCTATTATTAAAAGAATGTTTGAGTTAACTATTATGTCGCCTACAAAAAATCAACTAAGACAAAACATTAGTCAATTTTTTTCTAAATGGAATTTCCCGAACTGTGTATGAGCGATAGATGGGAAACATGTAAGAATAAAGGCTCCCAAACGAAGTGGATCATTATATTTTAACTGTAAAGAGTACTATCTAATCGTTTTGCTAGCAGTCGTTGACGCGGATTGTAAATTCACTGCTGTTGATATTGGTTCCTATGGTAGAGAGGGAGATGCTGGTATCTACCTAAAGAGTCAAATAGGGAAAATAATAAAAAATAATGCATTCAATATACCAGCACCAAAAGTATTACCCGGAACAAATAATGTTGTACCCCATGTCATTGTAGGGGATGAAGCTTTTGCACTTCACGAAAACCTGATGAAACCTTATTCAAGACAGCAGTCTGTACATGATCAATCAAAAGCTGTATATAATTATCGATTATCGAGAGCTCGGAGAACAACTGAAAATACTTTCGGAATTTTATGTGATTATTTCAAACTCTTTTTCCTACCTATTGCTACTGCCCCAGAAATTACAGACAAATTGATTAAATGTACCTGCATATTATATAATATTTTATGAGGAGCAAAAGTACTTACTCCAGGTCAAAAACATTTTGATGATGTACTCCCACTACCAACCGAAAATTTAATCCCCAGAATACAATGTGCGTGCCAAAATAAATCACACTAAAATTCGAGAAATATTCAAAAATTATTTCAACGGTCCAGGGGCTGTTGAGTGTCAGCATAGTTATGCATTGCAAAACATTAATTGTGATTATTATATAATATATTTATTGTGGTAATCACTTTTAATTAAAACATCTGTTGTATATTAATAATTAATATATTTATTATTCTTATTAAAATGTATTGTATTAATTATTGCATATTTTCTTTACTGTACAATAATTTATAATAAATTATATTCTCTCCAAATTGGATTTTAGTGACACGTATTAATATAGTTTCTTTGACAACACGTACACGACAACATGTCACTATTCTAAATTTTATTAAAAATAATGTTGAATAAATTTAATTTAAACTTGAAAAAAAGTGTTTTATATTAAATTGTTTAATATTTATTGCGTTTTTTCACTTTATTGAATTTTAGTACTGTACACACCTGATTTATGAAGTGTTATTCCAATTTCGTTCCCCAAATTTTGCTTCATCTGGGCTTGTCTATACTCTTGGGATTTGATATTGTACAAAGCTTCATGGCTTTTGACAAAATCAATTAATTGTTCGTCATTTTCGCTCGTCCATGACACGTTTCCACTCATTGTGTTAATTAAATATGCACACCGCTACACGCGGAAAAACGTTGAACTACTGTTTATCAGCGCTTTGACGGCCGTCATGCAACTGGCAGCACCGCTATTTGACGTTACGAAGACACTCAACATTCTCTAGGAATCCTACTCCGATGTTATTTATAGACAACGTATGGATGATGTCACCCAACGCTACATTACGGCCGCTAGATAATGGCATCGCCTTTCTAGGAAACCATAGCTTTAATTCTTTTTCTACCGTCAACTGGACAACAATGTTTCTTTTTGACCACGCATAATTACATAAATTTGTTTCAACCACCGACGACGAACGCAATGATGGGCTAAGTTATCTTCATAGGCTCATGGTGGGTGAAGCGAAAACCCAAGTCATCATTGCAATCATTAGCAACAATCAAGTCGTCGTAACGTATTATATTTTTCCCAAAGTCCCACACCCTTGCTTTTATGTATCAAAGTTCTTTTTTCTTCTATTTTCTCCTCGCCACCATTTATAAACCTTCTGATTTTCCGGAGCTACGGTAACCGTATTATATTTTTCAATTAATATGATACATGTATTTATGCCATACTAATGAAAAAATACATGGTCGGTAACCGCTCGTCGGAGCCGCAGATTAATAATATAATATTTTTCTTGAATGCTACATTTGCCATGTGTCCACTAATAATTTATATATTATTATTTTTTTTTTTGTATAATGCTCTTGCCTTGTTCGAATTTATATAATATACAATATTTTCCTTCATTTAATGCTCCTTGCCAGTTGCCAAATATATGTATATATATTTATTGTTATTATTATGTAAGTTCTTGCCCATGTAAAATATTACTTCATGATTACTTTAAAATTCTAATCTTTTCTAATCTTTGTATTTAAAATATTTCTTTCTCCCTTTTTTTATTTAAATCTTGTGGTTTTCATTAACCAATGTGTGTACCAAAACCCACAACTTCCACCGACTTAGATCCTTGGATTTACACACGGTACGGGTCATGTATCATGAATTGAGTGTATCCCTAAATTCATGGGTGGTTTTAGAGTTCTCGAAAATCTCGAAATCTCACACCAGTGGCGTAGCTGGGAAATGATCTGAGTGGGCTGCAGCCCTCCCAAAATTTAAAAAAAAAAAATGATAAATTATTTTAATGGTCTATAAAAACACTACAAAGTCTTAAATTATATTTAACTGATTTTAAATTATCATAGTTTTATTTATAGTTTCATGATCAATTATTATGAGTCAAGCGCATCTTTACCGACCATATTATCGTAATATTTCCGTTGTATATTGTAATCGAAGTACTTAACATACAGGTAAATATAAGATAATTAAAATACAATTTCAAAATTATTTTATAGAAATTATGAAGTGAAACTTAAGTGAGGAAATTAAATTTAATTATGTTGTTGCTCAGCTCAATACGCGTTATGCGGCTGAAATAGACAATATTATTACTAATTCACCCCTTACTGAACGCTACAAACATTTGCGCCCAAAACTTGTTGAACGGTTGTCTATCTCGAAAGAACAAAGTGTACGTCAACTCATTATTGAAGAACAACTGGGTGAGCAAAAGTCATCACAGTTCCTACGATATCTTCGTTCTCTTTTTGTTACAACCATATTACAAGACAATGTTTTACGTCAACATTGGATCCGCCGTCTTCCATCATACGCACAAGTTATTTTAACTGCACAATTAGAGCTTCCACTGGAGAAGGTAGCCAAGCCGACTGGCAAAATTGTTGAGGTATAACCAGGCTCCTCTTCGTCCATGCTGTTGCTGCGACGAATGACAAAAAAGAACTTGATGTTTTTACTGCCATCGTAGCGCTCACGAAATAAGTACTAAACGCCTGCAACATAGGTTCTAGGTTACGTAGCCGTTATCATAACGCACCTCCAGACAGTTCAAACATTGAATAGACTAATGGAAAAGGATGGTGTTGGTTTCATAGTACTTATGGAGAAAATTCTGCCAAGTATAAAACTCTCTGCAAGTACCAAGTAAACTCTAACAGCCGTCAGAAGTGGCAGCAACATACTACCTGAATCCTGGTTGCTGCCTGTTTGTTACAGATCAAATAAATAAACGCTAGATTTGGTAGACTCGGGCTCCGACCTTTCTTGTTAAACTCAACGGCTACTACAGTATCACCGTCAAATCACCGATTACGACCTCAGCAAGACTAACAGTACCATAACATTTTTTGAGACACTCCACCTCAAATTGAACCTAAGGCTACGATGCAGTTTCCCATGGAATTGTATTGTCTCCGATGTGAGCACTCCTATCATTGGCTCCACTCTATGCACTCTATGGTTTACTACCACTCGCTGCCTAATTTAAGTACCTAACCTAACCTCCCGATGATCTGCTGTTCTAGCTGAATTTTTGAACATCACACATCCCGCCGGATTGCCCAGAGCATTAAAACATCAAATTGTGTACCATAACCTGACGACACCAGGACATCCAGTTGTCTGCTCAATAGTCTACTACCCGCACCACTTAGCTTCAAGTAGACTGAAAATTGCCAAGCAGGAATTTGCTGAAATTATCAAGGTAGATACCGCTAAACCTTTGAGCAATCCGTGGTATTTAAAATTACACTTAGCAACCAAAGAGAACAGTGGTGTCCATGCGGTGATTACTGTGTGCTGAATGCCCATACTATATCAGATTCCTATCCAGTGATTCATATCCACGAATTCTCGCACAATCTGATTAACTGCAGGATATTTTCCACAATTGATCCGGTAAAGGCTTACTATCAAATGTCTGTTAATCAGGACGATATATGTAAAAAAACCATTTTTACTCCATTCTGACCTTACGAATTCCCTTTTATGATATTCAGATTATGAAATTCTGGACAAACATTTCAACGCTTTTTAGACGAGATTACCAACGGGTTGGACTCTGTTACTCATAAATTGATAAACTTTTAATATTGTCTAAATCGGAAGAGGTCCACACACAGCATTTACGGGTCTTATTTGGAAAACTCTCTGACTACGGTCATCGTTAATCCACAAAAATTTGTGTTGGGTACTACTGAGGTAAAATTTCTCGAATAAATAGTGTCTTCTAAGGGAACCCGGCCGCCACCGGGACGCGTTGATGCCCTACGGCATTATCAATTTCCAAAATCTAAGCCGGGACCACTCCGATTTTCTGAAATGGTATACTTTTATCACCAGTTTCTCCCTACGCCGCTGACCTGAAAGCGCTACTTCATGACATTCTCAAAGACTCGAGAGTAATAGGATCTAAGTTAATACAATGGTCTTCAGAGTTGGAAGAAATGTTTACCGCACACAAAGAAGGTCTTGTGTCCGTTACACTCTTAGCCCATTTTTATCCGAGCGCACGCATTGGACTTTTTATTGAAGCATCTGTCAATCTATCGGTGCATGTCTGTAGCAACTAATCGATGGCAACTGAAAACCTATAGCATTTTTTCATAGAAAATGCCGATAAAACAAGATGCGTGGCTTATCTATTACCTTGAATTGCATGCCATCTATCAATCGGTGAGCTAGTTTAGGCATATACTCGAAGCACAAAAAAATGTATTATTTTCACCGAGCATAAGCCATTCATATAATCTTTCACTCAACGCCGAGAAAAAATACCTTCTACGTAACTCAACCAATTAACATTTATCTCCGAATTTACCACAGACATTCAACACGTTAAATGTGAACAAAATATCGTCGCTGATATTATGTCACGTTTTGACGCCATGTTAGCCATGTCTCAGGATGCAAATGATGAACTCAAACATTTTATTGATAACAGTTCATCTTAACATTTAGAGAAATTACCAGTTCTCGGATACATATATTTAGTATTAGTATATATTTATTGCGACTCCTTAGTCACCTCGACTAACGCACTACAGCTCACTTAATTTTAAAGCGATTTGTGTGACCATAAAATAAAAAAGATTGCCGTTTTTGGCATGTGTCTGCCTTCACTGTCAACGATCAAAAATAAACTGACATGTCTCTGCCCCACTAGGAAACTTTGAAATACCTTCATGCCGATTCAGACAGTTCACAACGATATAATCGGTCCATTGCTGCCATCTCAGTCCTTCAGGTATTGTCTGACGGAAATCGACCGTTTTACACGTTGGTTAGAGGTGTACCCACTCGAACATATTACTGCAGATAACGTATGCTGGGTTTCAAGTTTCGGGTTACAACTGACTGTAGTACTCAGTTTTTTCAGCCACCTTGAAAAATTTAACAAAACGTTTTGGTTTTACGCTCCACCCCACTACCAGTTAGCACCCTGCTGCAAACAGATTCATAGAATGAATGCATGAACTAAAGACAGACTTTATAACTAATGCCAAAGATTCGTGGACTGAATCACTGCCCTATCATTCTTCTTGGAATACATTTGTTCGAACTTGCCGTGCTTTCACGTATAATCATGAAAGTCGGTCTGTGCGTCAGTGCAAAGGGCAAATATTCCAGAGCACACATATCTCCTTCTTTCATTTTATTATCGTGACGTGCGGCCCGTGGCATCGGGCAAGCAGCCAACGGCGACAACAACCAGTCTGTGTTTTTTCGACGACTGTTCGAGACGTGTTGATTACGCGGTCGTTCCGTGCTGTGCCCTAACCTCGCGTCTGATTATCGTGTGAGGTCCGCGTAATGCGATCTCTGCAAGGGCACCCGCGCGACAGTCGTAAGTTGTTCACGCCGTCTTGGCATAAATTTATATCGGCCGCGCGTGTGATGTGTAGTGTCCTACTAAGCTAAATCAGATTTAATAGCGTTATTGTTTTTGCACCTGGTTTACGTAACCGTGCAAATTATATAAGGCCGCCGTTGGCTATCATTGCCACCCACCCACCATTCGTTGCTGCTCCAGTACATCGCCAGTTATTTTCATCGCCGCATCAGCTGTTGCCGTCGTCGCCGATATCACCCGTCCCGACCGGTATTTATGTTATCATTAACGTATTTGTGTACACGTAATATCACCACTGTAATTATTTATTGTTTTTATTATTATTATTGTGTATTTCGCTGCTCCCGTTGAGACTTCCGCGTAAGCGCCACTTTTTTATGAGCGTCAATATATATTGTTGTTATATATAAACTATTTTGTTATTATTATGAGCGTATCCCAATTCCGTGACCACCACATTTTATTATTATAGTTGTCCTGCAAATGCTCGTCAATAGCCGGTAACAAACAACATTCTTCACTTAAAGAAGACTTAAATACCACGTCTACTGAACTCGTTTATGTGGAGCCTCTTAATCTTTCCAACAATTCATTTGAAGAAAATCAAGAAAATAGTAGTATGAACGATTCTACTAGTTTATTCGACCGTATGCGTATCATTATGAATGCAATTCGTCCAGTACCTGCATCTCGTCATTCAAGTCCACGATAATTTGTTTTTACTGACCTCGAGGACTATTCACTTGCATTTCTCATGAAGGGAGTTGTCTGAGTAGCACTATATTCACCCTATCAAGGCCCGTTATGAAGTGTTTTCCTGGAATGAGAAGACTTTCATTATAAAAATTTGAAACCAACCAGTCATGATTACGATTGATTAAGTGAAACCCACCTATCTCCTGGTGAACGAAATCACAAATGAAAATCAGGACCATGCTTCACCAGCTACTGGTCCGCATATGGCTTATCAACCATAACCACCTAGAACCGATCCATCGTCATTGCCAAAATGCACATTTCGCTTAGGTCGCCGAATAAGATTCCCGGACATTTTTGACACCAGTTAATTCCGCTACAAAAGTAGGTACTGAAACTTTCAAATATTCTAGAATATTCGACCGCTCAAGCATGTGTCTTCCGTTATGTTCTGTAATTAGCGGTGCCGTCGTGCGTACCACTGGAGGATTCGAAAACATATATAAGCGCAACATCGTCTTACCGTGCAAGTACTCTCAGCATTTCTCAAGCCGACTCTCGCTTTTAGGAGAATTAATTTATATTTTATGTAGTTTGAAATAAAGTGTTGTTATCGGTTAGTGTTTATTAATTTACACCTACTTATACATCTTATAATGCTACAAATGCAGTCCACTGTACCCCGAATGTTCATATTAATTATTTTCTAGTTTTTTTAAAAATATTTTAAAATGTATTTATCATTTTAAATTTTAACATCCAAGAAACAAGTTACTATTTTCTGCAAGAAATCTTCATCAAAATTTTAAAATCCTAAAATCAATACATTAATGAATAATGGATATGCTTAGCATCGAAAATCAAATTAGGTATATTGTTTTTCTAATTTAATTAATGTAATTAGTTTTTGACTATAAATATTATTATAAACATCAAGTACTATAGCTATCAGAATCTTAAATAAAATAATGCAATGCTGTTTCTCTGTATGTAATGTTATGTAGTTTCGACATAAAATTAAAATTAGTATCTATCAAGTTAATTAACTACTACTAATAATATTTTTCATACCATTTTAAAACTACATAATATATTATGTAAATGTTTAAAGGATGGTCTTAAATGAATGTTTATAAAGATATAATATTAAAATATTTTTTTACAATATTGTAAAAAAGGTAATATTATTATAATTATGGATTTTAATTGATAATAGAATTTTATATCTAAGTAAATTTTAAAAATTATTACAATTTATAGTGATTAATTAATTATAATAATAAATTATAGTGTATTATTAATGTCTATGTTAGTATCATCATCCTCGTCATCCCAAAAATCTTTATAGGTAATATTATTCTGTAACATAATATAAAATACATATAAAAATTTTAATGGCCTGAATACGCCAAAATTTAAGTTCTTTTATAATTATTGTTAGCCCAACTTATGGAAAATCTTGTATTAAATTTTCAACTCTTAGCTACTGATACAAACATTTTTATGAATCATACCTCCAAAATAATTTACAAGCATTATGATTATGACGAACTTTTGTCATTATTTGAACTTAAAAAGCCAATTAAATAAAAATTTGTTTATTTATTGTTAAGATTTTTGAATTACAATAAAAACGACTTATAGGGAATCTTGTATTAGTTCTATTAATTTTCAAGTTTTTATGGGCAACCAACATTTTTTTTATCGACACTATAAATAACAATACTTAGAACATTTCAGTTGTCTATAAATAACTCAAAAAAGCCAATATATTTTGAAAATTTAACAGTAAATAAATAGTAGGTACTCATATAAATATTTGGTAAATATTTTAAGTATTTGTAGTGATAAGTATTTGAGTTACAACTATAAAAAAAAAAAATTGATTTGGTCGAAATCTGGTTTTGTATAATAATTCTCGTTAATAATAATTTTTTCATATCAATTTTTTTTGAAAACTGTTGTAAAAGTTTTTTTACCTCTATAATTTACTAAGGCTTTATTTGTCATCGCAAACCACACCTTAAGTTAGAAATTGAAGCATTTTTTCGCAAGTTATGTTGAACATAAAAAAAAAACACATATCTTTGTAAAATTATAGATGAAAAACCATATGTGATCAGAAACGTTTTTGGCTTATAATGATATAATAGGTTAATGAATAAATATTATAATGATGTATTATAATGTATTATAATTCGGTAAAAGATTTATTAATAATTAAAATAACACATTTACCATTTACCATTATGCTAATACTCTATCTCCTAAATCTTAAATAAAAACTCTTATTATTCTTACTTCAATTAACATAACTTAATACCTAATAATCAGGGCTCGGAAGTTATAGCACTAAAAAAAATGATTTTTAGCGCTTAAATATGCACATAAAAACATTAATATAAGCGCTATAAATAGCACTAAAAATTGGAAAATATGCAAAATAACATTTTTTATTTAAAATTCTTTTAAATTATACAAGTTTTTTTTAAAAATTATGATATAGTGAATATTAGAAGTAGGCACTTTTCCGGCTCTGGAACATTTTCTGTTAACATAAACATATAAAACAATTTATTAATAAATGAATAATATAGTGTATTAATTTTATTTACCTTAAAAATTGCACTGAATAATAAGATGTTTTCTTATATTTTCAAATTTGAATGATCTACGATTATTTGATAGTAGAGTTTTGTATGCCGAGAATGACCGCTCTACATCGACAGACGTCACGGGTGCGTACTTAAAAAATGTTAAGTCGTTACAATTTGTCTTCAGGAAGACCATCTAAATTTCGGAATGTCTCTTCACCCGCTAGAACTTGTGATATTTTTATCAACACGCCGAGAGACCACGATTTTTTTCCTGTACCTGATTAAATTTATTTTGAACAGATTTTCCACTTGGACCACTTAATGTTTCAAATGATTTTTGAATATCTTGAACTATTTTTAGTGAATCCGATAAAGGTATATGTTGCCGTTGTAATTGTTCAATAGCCAAAGTTAATTTGGCAAAGTTCGACTTAATATACGTTAAGTTGTTTTCCAATCCAGGTTTTATGATGTTATCTTGAGCATCTTTAATACTAACTGCATCGTTTCTGTCTAGCATAAAAATAACACGGTGTATTATCTCGAAATTCTCGCAATAATAAATTGCTTGCTTAATCCAACTTCCCCAACGTGTGATAATTGGCTCCGGAGGTAAGGGTAAAAGTTTGGCGCTTCCGATTTAAATATAAGTAAACGACTTGGGGCTTTTCTAAAGATTTTTTTTACACTTGAAATAACTTTATCTACTACGTGAAATTGACTTCTAACTTCTTCTGCGACTCTGTGCAGTCCATGTACAACACATGTTACATGAATCATTTTTGAGTAAAGGCTTTTTAGTACTTCTCCTAATTTAACCATGTAAGGTGCAGCATCGGATAAAAATAAAAGTACATTGTCATGTTGGATACCAGCTGGCCATAATATGCTCATCGATCTATCAAAAAGTTTGCTGATTGTGGAGTGGTTAGCTTTTTCTAGTTCCTCCGAATTAAGTAAAAAAATATTGCCTGCATTATTTTCCTCAAGAGTGCCTACTATTACATTTGCAATGTAACGACCCTGTACATCAGTGGTCTCATCGATACTGACCCAAATTTTTTTGTCAGAAATTATTTTCCTAATTTTATCCATGGTCTTATTGTAAATATCATCCACATATCCTTTTCGCAACGTGGATTCACTCGGAATATCATTTTTTGTATATACTTCCAAAAATGTTTTGAATTTTGGGTTTTCTAACTTGTTCAAAGGAATGTTAGCAGAAATAAAAGCCTCACACAAATC
Source organism: Aphis glycines (assembly GCA_009761285.1). Lineage (NCBI taxonomy): Eukaryota > Metazoa > Arthropoda > Insecta > Hemiptera > Aphididae > Aphis > Aphis glycines. The sequence continues at coordinate 2,042,096 of VYZN01000019.1, forward strand.
TTTGTTAAATGACGATTTTTTACTTATATTACTTGTCGCTGTCAATAACTGTTGTTGTTTCCGATTTATTTGATATTCATATCGGGCAAGGCCTTTGATATGTTTGTCACTTTTTATATGTTGTGATACGTTAAACTTTTTGTCAGAATTAACTTTGATTTCACAAATTTTACAAAACAATACACTTTTATTAATTGAAAAAATATTAGGACCATATAAATTAACATAGGTTTGGAGCCGATTTGACAAATTTTGTTTAACTTTGGGCATTTTTAAACACGATAAATACGATAGTTCACGATCAAACGCACACGCAACACGCAAATGACGGCAGAAGTGCAGAACGCAGAAAACCAAAATAAAATCATAGGTCTTTACGTACGGCGATAACGCCGTGTCTTACGTAAATACGACGAATTCGATAACTGCAGTTCATATTTTGATACAATTTTAAAAATAACTAAATTATTGGAAATTAACGGAATTGTCCGATTTAATCGACGATAACAACGGTCTAAGGCCGTTTATTCCGGATGCGTGCCATCTTAAAATAAAACTTATGAAATAAAATTGGTTTTCGTTCACATATTCGTAGGCGGCTGTTTGGTAGGTAATTTAGTTTTTCAACAATATGTGTTTATTTCCTTAAATATGCCCATTAACAGCATTTATAACTCCTAATTAGCAAAATATCTCCTATAATATGTATTTATGTGAAAATATACCCAAAATTAGCACTAAAAACCTAAAATTAGCAAAATAGCAGTAAAAACCGTAAATATGCAAAAAATAGCAAAATAAAATTTCGTGTATGACATCAGAGAAGTGTGAAACATATTTGTATCTTACTTTGGATGTTCTAGGACGAACCAATAAAAATATGCATTTGCTAGAACTTCCGAGCCCTGCTAATAATACATTAAAATTTTAAACCAATCTCAAATATTTGTATTTTAACTACTTAAGAGCTTCGGCACCTCCACCAATATTTAAAATGGTCGGGATGACCAGTTAAATATAGAATATTCAGGGAGAAGTTAAGTTCTTATGAATATAACTTAACCGTAGCTCGGGAGCATACATGGTACATAAGATACAAATAAATGTGGATTGATCCAAAAACTTATTAATATATTAAGTTTATTCTTTGTACCATAAGGTTCCTACGGGGATGGCGGTTGACCTTTGATGGTGTTACAAAAAAAAATCCTATTTAAATAAAAAGTAATACCCAGGAGATATCTCACTAATTAATAATAATAAATTTCGTCGTGACCTGCAAAGACGGGTGACCACTTATATATATAAATAAAAACGATAATTATTATATGTTAATGACAGGCCAAATCAGCACCGCCGTACTATTACACGAATAGAGAAATATAATAAAATAAATACAATAATATGGGATGGGCGCCCAGGGGGGTAAAAATAATAATATAAAATAATAAAATAAATAGATTAACTATACAAATAATAAACACCGAAAAGGCAATAATACAAAATAAAAGGGATATCACCGGGTCCACTGTGGTTGATCTGCCTGTTGAGGATGCAGCACACCGGAAACCGATCACAGGAACACCACGCTAACAACGTCGATATATACGATGGCAGACGACACGACACCGCGGAACAGCGACGGAATATATTTATATGTATATATCGCTCACACGGAACGGCTTGTACCACCATGAAGGACAGCACCAACGAGCGACGAAAACGGTCGTACGATCAGAACAAGATCACGCAACAGCCAACTTGTGGTGGCACGAGTTAGCACACACACAGGTTAAAAAAAACACAGGGCCTCTTTTACGTCACACGCGTCACACACCGCGAGCACCAACTCGAGCGGCGAAAACGACAAAGGTGCCGAACTGTCCCGCGCCCGACACGGTCGCACGTATGCATGTCGTGCAACCAGTCCCTAGTGGATAAGGGGGGGGGAGACCGTTGAAAGTTGTGTATCGTAATTCGTAATGGTTATTGAGCATTCTTACTTACTAATAGCGTGTACAATCTGTAGGACAGTCTCGGAAGTCGGAGTTCGTGGGCGCGTGATGATAATCGCGGGGAACTGCCTGTTTCTTACATATTCGTTTTTAGCCGTAGCTTTACAATAATTAAACATGAGACCTCACTGGAGGGGCTTTATGTATAATCAGCATTATAATATTATATTTTACATGTTTGGTTTATGATATATATATATATATGTATACTATATAATATGTACCTATTGTACATATTATTATGTTTATAAAATATAAATAATGATATAATAATCATACACTTTCATCTACTGAGTTCTTATGAGATTCTACTCAATGACACTAAATATATAAAGCAAAGCAGCTTCCTAAGTTTTATTTTACATTTCAAACTTTTTATAAATTTTTATACTTCTCATGTTTACTTATAACATCATTCATTGAAATATAAAATATTTTTATTCAGTGATTTTAGATTCTGAACGAAGTGATGAATGTATTGATTTTATTGTGAGGTGTGTTTTTTGTGTCTGTGTACAGCATAACTTGTCGAAATAATGCTTCAATTTCAAACTTCCGAAGGGAGGGGGGGTCCGATGGCAAAATGAATATCCTTGGTGCATTATAGGGGTCAAGAGTAAACATTTTCAAACAGTTTTCAAACAAATGGAAAACAACAAAATAAAAGAACGAAAAACGAAAATTGTTACGCAAAACCAGTCGATTTTTCTGAGAATTTTTTTTTTTTTGAAGTGTCGATAAAAAAATGTTGTCGCCCCAAAAAAAATTGAAAATTGAATAAAAGATTCCTTATGAGTTTTTTTTATTGTAGTTATAAAAATCGTTCTTCACAATTTTTTTTATAAGGGTTTATTATTTATTTTTACGAATTATGTCAAAATCGCAAAAATTTGCATATTTGAAAAGCCATAAATTTTTTATTTTTATGTTTAAGGTTACAAAATTCAACACAAAGTTGTTAATAAGTTTTCCTTCAAATAACTACACAGAAAACCCAAAGTATCATTATAGAAAATATGTTATGAATGTCTAAATTTTAATTTTTTACGAAATTGAATTACATAACGAAACGATTTATCCTCAAACAATTTTAAATCTTTGTTATTATTCAAAAAGTTTTAGTTGTAGATACTTGAAAATTTCACCAGTTGTTTAGATTGGCATTTTATTTACATAATTTAATTTTCAAAATATTTTGCTTATTTTTTAATGCTATTTATAGGCATAAACTACCATTTCCACTAAGCACTAGAAATTATATCCTAGGCTGACAAATCATCTCCGTATTTCCGTTCAGAGTTATTCAAATACAATGATACCTATCATTGGATTCAAATTCAATACATCCATTATAGTGACCTATTATACAGCAAACTGTTTTTTTGTCATTTTTATTTCATATTTACATTTTTTAATGTTTTTAAGGTCATTAACTTCTTAGTCCTAATTATAAATGATGGCCCATTAAAATTATTAAAATTATTTATTGTTTTTATTTTACCTCATAACGGATTTCAGGATTAATCAAAAATGTATTATATACTTGACCAATATCAAGTACATTCGCCTAAAAAAAAAAAAAAAAAAATTAAAATTAAAATTAAAATTTAGTAATGCGTATAG